>JAUCMU010000072.1:615955-640160 GCA_032275025.1 Enteromius treurensis
GTTCTTTTTAGATTCCGTCTCTCCCAGTGGAAATGCACCTATGCTGAAATTTGTAGACCCCTCCATGATTTCTAAGTAAGAGAACTAGCAAAATCACATGGTGATCAAATACTTATTGACCTCACTGTATATACACACGTATTATATGATTGGCAGCATGTACTGTGATGGCTGCCCATGTTTCAATGAAAAGAGCCAGTCATCTTTCTGACAGAGGTCTCACTTTGGTATTTCTGTTGTACATTCAAAAAAAAAAGAAAACATTTAGTAAGTCCTACTGTACATCTTTTTGTTTTCAGGGCTGGATTTACTACCCAGTATACAATAAGAATGAAGTACTTACAGTTCATTCAGTATTTAATTCTGAACATTGGGAAATGTTTCATATTGGGGTTAAGGCCCATTCACACCAAGAACAATAATTATACAGATAATTAAACAATAGCAGCCTTTCCAGCACGATAACTAATATAAACATTGTTGTGAGTGTGTAATATTGTTATTTAGTTGAATGTTTTTATTCATCAGCTGTTGATTTTATTTTAGCTGTGGTGCGGACTACCTTGTTTTTATAGAATCAGAATGATTGTGAAAAATGTATATTTATAGTTATTGTGCTTGGTGTGAAAATGGCAGTCACTCGACACAATTAGTTAAAATAATAACTTACAACAACAATAACATGTAAAAATAAGTTTATTACAGCATCTATTCACTAATAAATTCAGTTTATTGAAAAATAATTAGAATGAAAAAAAATTTTTTATTGGGCAGCATGCGTTGAGATCATTATCTCTACCTCCATACTAGTTTTGGGGTCTAGCTCATCCTCACAATCAGACTCATCCGAGCTGCGGGAATCCTGTGGTTTGGGTTGAGAGAGAAGAAGGTTACACACGTACAGTACAGAAACACAGCGTGAGGGAGAACTCCAGGCCAAAATCACAAGACAACAGGCCTTATGTTTGGAAATTAATTACTTAAGTGTCATTCATTACAAATGAAGAAAACAGAACTTAGTACTTTGGCATTTTACTAAAGAATAATAATTATAAAGTTTATTACATTTTTACTAAATCATTGAGGAAAGAAAAAAAAAAAAACTAATAAAAACAAACAAAAAAACAAACCGTTAGGTTTAAAATAATAATAATAATAACAAAGTTTGATAAACACATTTTAATAAATTTGTTTAGATTATTTTAAAACTAAGATTGAAATATTGGGGTAAAAAACTAAACCCTGCCAAACCTGTATATAAACCTATATATTTCAAGTTTGACACATTGTATTCCTCTTAAATTGTTACCATTGTAATAATCTGCAGATTATGCAGTAATCATTTAACTTTTCAATGTAAAATTTAAAAAAAGTTCATATTTCAAACACTGTCAGTGTCATGCTGTCATTGGACAAACACAAGCGGGGTGAGTGATGTGTTCAGTGTTTATTTCTACACAGGTGAAGATGCGCAGCTCAGTCCACACACACACACACACACACACACCCTCATCCTCCTACTCACTTTCACAGTGACCTTGCTGCTGAGAATTTCCTTTGGCTTACGCAGTCCATTCTCAACTTTAATGTCACTTTTGAGGGGCGCACTGTCCTTCTCTGCACGCTTGCGAGCACGAAGCGTGTTCCACGAGAGCGATTTCCTGTCGTGTCAAAACAAGTTTCATCTCATCAAACCCACATATACGCTGGAGGAAATGCTAATCTAACAGTTAGGAAAAGCAACTTAAAAGCATTAACCTACTTTTAACATGCATTAGCAATACGCATAGAGTCTCTATCATCCACTTCCAGAGAGCTCCCACACTGTATTTCATTTTTTAGTACTATCTATCAGACCTGGTATTATATTTAAAACAATCGTTTGTTTGTTTATTTATCTATCTATCTTTTAAATTAATCTTCAAAAACTTTACTGACAGTGTATATAAATTCAATCTATAAAGCTACATCCTTACACCATGGTGGACACATGGTTTGTGTGAGAAGAGCAGGCATTCGTAACACTGTTTCACACACAAACCTTTACTGTCAAGGACCGGAGAGGTTAGTACAAACACAAAATAAGACTTCTACACACTACATTACAAAATTATACAAATCAAAGAAACAAATCAAAAAATTATGTGCACCGCTTATACACTCCAAACAAACTGGATTTACTATTACCGTTGACTTAGAATTATTAAACTTAAAACAAAAACCATGTATTTGTCGTATAAGTCATGCGCATGTCAAAATTTTATTTTACATATTTAATATAATACATTTAAAATCATTAGTTACACTACAACATTGCAACTGTAGTTCTATTGCACAAACCTGAATTCATTTATAAAGGTTCACTTAAATAGTGCAAAAAGCTCTTTACAGGAATGTGCTACAAACAGTAAACAAACCAACAGTATTTACAGTAAATGGCCAACATGTGATCCTGTAGAAGAAACAAAAGAAAAAAAAAATCTATACAAAAATACAATTAAAACAAATACACAACTTATAAAACATTGCCATAGACAACAGTATATGTTCTCCATCAGGAGAAACAGGCCACATTCTTCAGAAGGCCTTTCTTTCACTTTTTTTTTCACACACACAAAAACAAAACCAAAATCATACCAACAAAAACAGGGTGTTAGGAACTGAAATAAGTGTCCAGACGTGTCCGTTTCCACACTGATGTAAGATTCTTCACACAAAACAACAACGACGTGGCTTCACTAAAGTCCTCTCAACATTTATTTGTTTTTTTTTATTTGTCTTTGTTTTTAACTTTTAGCCAAAAAAAAAAAAAAAAGCTCAAGAAGAAAATCTAAACTTCCTGTGCAAAAGGGTCCAAAACATCCGGGTTAGTTCCAACAAAATGGGGTGGGGGTGTTCAAAAACGGGCGTGCAGTCTTAAACAATCCAATCAGAGCTCCGGTTAGTGTTGACTGACACTTACTTGATGTTTGAGTCTGCAGTAGTGTCTATGAGGGCTTTAGTGAGAGGGCCCAGGATGTGTCCCGGCACCCAGCCCTCCGCGGCTGGCGACTGGCTGTTAGCGGGGCGGTACACCAGGTACATGTTCTGCTGGTTAGTAGCCAGTATCTGCACCGTCTCACCCTGTGTGACGCAGATCTCGTTCTCTTTCAGTGCATTATAGTCCTGAGTCACCATCAGGGAGGATGACGTACCGTTACAGCCCACACCGTCAAACTGCTGCAGGAAATACACACACACACACCACATACAAACAAAAATAAAACACCTAATATATCAAACTTAAGCAGTCAAGAACGCATTAGCAAAGGGTATGTGTCCCTCCCTGATTTTGAATCCATTACACTGGTATGTGTGCCACTTCTTTTATTCTTTTTGACAACACTTGGAAGCAACTGAAGCTAATTTCAGAGGGCTTGTTTAAGGAATCCAGTTATGTAAGCTGTCAAAATGAGCCTGTAACAGATCCTCAGAATTATGGACTAAGTGACTAACTAAAGGAGGGGAAGTTTTTTCTATTGTGCCATCTAAATATCATGAATGAGTCACGCAAATATTCTTGTACAGAGTCAACTCTGAATCGTTGTCGTTTTTAATACCATGCCATTTGATGTTGACCTCAACATGAAACATTAGCATATTGCCCACCTACTTGTAGGACACATTGTACTGAATGAAAATGTAAATTCATCCTGCACCCATGGGTGCTGTTTTTGGAGCTGTTCAATAGCGGTTTCCCCGGTAACACACTGTAAACAAAGCAGCACTGAGTTCACAAACGCTGCTTTATCAGGCATTACAGGCATGATGAGATCCAAATGAGACCAATCGACTAATCATGCACAGTAGGGGTTTGGAAAAAAAGAATCGTTGAGTAAATTGTTTGGGAGTTGCTTAGTAAGTGATGACATGCATACATGTCAACCCATTGTTGAGGACTCCCCAAACCAGAATATGAACCTTTCATTACCCATGACAGAGGTACTTAATGTTAGCAGATGTGCTGTGTCCTCACCCTGTGGTATCTGTCCGAGTCGTGGCATGGACCACTGCTGGAGGTAGTTAGCTTTATGGGAGTGGAGCTCCGTCCAGACAGAGAGGTTTTCTCTGCCCCGAGAGACACAGTGGAGCTGGGCCTGCTGTTGGACTGACCCACTCGCCCACCGCTGGAGGAGTTTCGGGTCAGAGAATGAGAACCGCTGCGCTCCTTCTGATACTCGATGGGAGACTGTAGAGCTGTAGACAGATGCAAAAATGCTTCCAGTAGCTCAAAATTTAAGGAGAGTCTATTCAATTACTATCGATGTGACAACTTACCTGACAAGAAGTTGCTCTGTAAGTCTAGTAGATGGGTGATATGCTGAACCCAGACCTGTTTAATGTCTGTGTTAGCAGCTTGCAGGGTGAAACGGTCAGATGAGCCGCGACACGACAGCACAAACTTACAGGGATCGTTTTCAACATGCTCTTCCAGGCCGAGGAAGCTCACCTGCACATACACAGTTAACTTTTCTGTATTTCAGTGTTTCACTGCCAGGGGGCGATCTGAGTGAACTCAAACTAGCGTCTAAATGGGTTTTTTACCTCAGCTCGGATCAGTTTTATACATGTGTAGATATATTTTATAGTTCTGTCAAATGATTAATTGTGATTAAAAATTTAAAATAAAAGTTTTTGTTCACATAATATATATATATATATATATATATATATATATATGTGTGTGTGTATGTCTGTGTGTGTGTATATATGTCTGTGTATTTATAGAGTATATATATTTTTAAAATAGAGGTATATACATTTATATATTTATATACTTTACCTTTATACATTCATATATATATTTCAAACGTTTCTTAAATGTACGTGCATGTGTGTTTGTATTTATATAAACATAGTAAATATAAAAATACACACTAATTGCAATTAATCATTTGACAGCACTAAAGAGACCTGAATATCCAAGATCTCAATAGAACAATCCAACAAACAAAAATGTCACAATATAATAAAATTAGACGTATGATACAGACACTTCATGTCTAATGGTATAAGATGATTTGTTAGTATAATTTAATAGATTACGCTTAATGATAATTGTTTTTATACATAGTCATAGTCCTTTTTTCTGCTCAAAATTAGACTTATAACTCACAATTGTTCATTTAAATCACGCAATTCTGACAAAAAAGTGAGAATTTAGGACTTGGCAATATTTGTCCAATTATTTCCTCGTATTTATATAATGCATTTCTGACTTTATAACTCGACATTTCGAATTTACATATATCACACAATATATATTTATGTGTATCTCGTCAGTAAAGCATGATTAGCAGTTAATCTCCATCACCTGTTTTCAAATGGAGGTTAGGGTTAGAGTTAGGAGTTAGGGTTAGGGTTAGAGTAGGGTTAGGTTAGGGTTAGGGTTAGTTAGTTAGAGTTAATGAACAGAGATCACTGTCAAGCTACGCAAAAATTGTTGCAATGACCTTTTTTATTTTTTATTTAATAGCGGAAACAGGCGTTCATAGTTTTGCCACCTTGCGACAAACGAATAAAAAATCCTATGGGATTAAAAGTACAGCGAATGTGCTAGATGACTAAGAGTGGTGTGCTTACCTTAATGCTCTTTTTAAACTGGTATCCTGGCGTGGATGAGCCTTTGCGTAAGAGCTCACTGAAGATGACGATCTGTTCAAACAGGAAGACCCTGCGCTCCTTACTACGGGACAGAACGCCAGAGTCCTGCTCCGTCACGAAGAACGTCTCCTGCTGCAAGAGCTTTCCCTGACTCGTCAACTTCCCCTGAAGCGCACAAACACATCAGTCTGACACTCACGGACACATTCAAGTGAACATTCATGTGGAGAACTCTTGATTCATGTTAAAATGTTCAATTTTAGGATACGATTAAATAGATGTGACTTTAGACATTTCTGTCTATAATGTCTTTTTTTAGTTCGCTTGATTTGATAATACTTCAGAAAGTGTTCAGTGTACCTCAAATCCCTGCAGTCTTCCCAGGTTCATCATGTCATTGCACAGCTTGGGCACCTGGGACATCAGGTCTACAGCTTTCTGTTATACAGAAACCCAACAGAAACTTGTATTACAAGCCGCTTCCACAAACTTTATAAACACCTAAAAAACATTATCCTCAGTTTAAGGCTGACATTCTTTCCTTATTTAAGACATGTAATTCAGCTTCATTTTTACCTCTATATCCTGACAATCCAACCCTGCCTTAACACTGTACTTCAGGATGTCCTAAAGAGATAAAAATATGAACAAATTAATTACATAAGAAATCTGACACATTAATAAAACATTATTATTCCTTATCGATCACAGCATCAATGACTTCCTTTCTACCGTACCTTTAGTAAGAGTTGGTATTTAGTAATTCTCTGAATGGGTTTAATGAGAAAATCACTGATGCCCAGTCTTGAGTTGACATCTTGTTGAATCGCCTTTGAACCAAAAGAGACAGATTTTAAACTTGCACTGATTTACTTTAAACAGTCTCAAATACCATCAAATCCTGATTCCCTTGTTCTAGAGTTTATGTTACTTGTCCCAAACATGTGGCTAAATCCACACAGCAGTAGACTTTTACAGCCTTGTAAGAAAAAAAGGAAGGAAAGGAAAGAACATATGTATGGTTTGTGCTCTGCGTTTAACCCATCCAAGTGCACACACACACACACACACACACACACACACACACAGCTGTGAGAAGTGAACCACCACGCAAACACACACTGTAAATCGTAAACTAACTCAGTGTTCCAAAATTAATTTTCTATGTTCTAAATTAAGATTTAAGAACTTCTGTCACAACTGTAAGGCCTCGTTTACACAACCTAAAGCACGACGTCAAGTCAAGACCGTTACAATATTGGGGTCAGCTTATGCAAAGAAACAGCTGCTAATGAGTCATCCACGCCGTTATTTTCCAATGTCTCAGTTTTGCTCGGTTTACTCTGAATCGGAGTTTTCAAACTAAAACAGTAAATCAGTGTGTAATTGTCAGTGACAGCAGTATAGTTTTTTTTTTATATCTTTATAGCTTGTGTACAATTTATTAGCTTGTACTTTTGCTGATTGCACTTAGGATAGAATATTTATTAAAGTTGCATTTATTTTGTGAAGGTAACTTTTTTTGGTCCCAGAGCTTATTTACCGCAGTTATCTCAAAGTCAATGGGAAAAATCCTGTTGGTGTATGTTGAGGGAACCACGGTAATGTTTAAGTTCCTCATCACTGCAGCACTCTATTGCGGTAAAATAAATGGCATCTTACCTCAAAGTATGAATCGTATTCTGCAACAATGAATTCAGATTTGGGCTTGTTCTGGCAGTAAACCACATACATGTGCAGTCTTCTCTCCTGCACACACAGAAACAGAAAACACTTCATGAGCACTGCTTTTACACAGCTGACACATCAGACCTGAAGTCAGTCGCCCACTTACGTGTTTACTGAACAGCCCAGGCAGTTTTTCATGATCTTCAAGACATTTTTCCAGCTCACCAACAAAAAAACTTCAGACAGCAATATAAACATTCAATTAGTTTAATATGAATCATTTTTCAATCAGAGGAGCCGAGAGAATCTGAGGCACTTACTCTTTGTGCCAATCGTAAATTTGATGAATGTTTCCGAAGACGATCTTATCTTTTCCTTTCATGTCATCGGGAACTCCTTTCTCCTCTATTTTCTTCATAAAACCCTTCAGAAAAAAACCCATACATTTTCCTACATACGAGTCACCACTTATAACAAATATAAATGCAAGTTGATAAAGGCAACAGAACAGCGGCTGTAAATGATGATAAATGAACACTAGGATGATAGCGCATTCACCCTGAGCAAATAGTGATGTAATGCAAACGCAAATAAGTAATTAGGCTACATATAAAATATGCCTCTCGTCACAGAATTATGTTACTATATATTGTGAGGATGTCAGCTATTCTCACCTCAACCACGATACCCAAATCTTTCACGTAGTCTTTTTCTGTCTGGATTAATTCATTCACAACGAACCTAGAATTGAACAAACACATTTTTTTTAAAAATAATAATAAAAAAACTTTTGCACAGGCACAAAAGAACTCATCTGTAAAATATGTGTCAGGTTTAGCAAGAGTGAAAGAAAAATTCGAATAAAAAGGGCGAATGACTAGCTTTCCCATAAATATATCTGATCTTTCCATATCATTCAGGGTGATGATTTTCTCAACACTGCTTGTGTCATGAACATGGAATTAATTCCAGATCTGGTGGCTTAACAAGAATCAATTGCATTTCACCAGATGTACCCAGTTTTTTTCTTCTTCTCTATTTTGCCTTACCAAAATAACCCTGGATAAGAGTTGAGTACGGGAAATACAGTGGTGAAGATCTTGATATTTCTTTTGACAATATCTCAATATTTATGTACTCACTCTGAAATAGCATAAAAATCTTTTTTTTTTGCATTAAAAAATAATATAAACCAAACAAATATTTAGCTAAATAATAATAATAAAAAAGAATAAATAAGCATGAAAAATGCAATGCAATGCAGGAAAAAGTGTGCATAATTTTATTAGAATATATAATACATATTAGAATATATTAAAATTGTATGATTTATAACTATCTTTTATAAATGGGAATTGAATAAAACAGTTTGCCTTGCATTGCATTGGCAGTACAAACAAACAAGCTGTGATTTGTTCAGTGTGACCTGAAATCAAACTGTAATGTTTGCAGAATTTCCTCCCAGACTAAGCCACATGAGTGAAGAGCGTGTGTCTTACATTCGTCCACGCAGTGCTTTGGCTTTCTGCTCCAGTTCAGGGTTTCTGGGTGGCGCTGGGCTCTGCTCTGCTGGGTTCACCGAACTAAATCCTGGGTACGAGCCTGGCTCCAGCGTCTAGGGCAGCAAAGATGAGACAAAAAGTCAGTATTTGGAAGAGCCAGGCCTAATGTGGGAGAACAAACACAGCAATCGAATGGTTTATACGCAAAATGGCCCTAAACTGCAGTAAACATCATCAGAGCTGCTCAGAAAAGAGTCACTCCGGGCCACAAAGTGAGCCAGAACATCCAGCGAGTTTGGGAGGATTTTATTACTTCACCACAAAAGGCCTGCAATTAAGAATGAACACTGCTTGTGGACTTAAAGGACTGTAAACAGAGTCAGCTGTCTTAATACAAATGTTTAGTCTTTCATAAATATAAATATATCTGCCACTAATTTTTCACAGAAAAATGTGTTATTAAGCACCCAGCCAAACTTAAATGAAAAAAAATAAATAAAAACGCGAAGTAAATACGGTATCAATATCTTGAAGAAATAAGCCGTCCTCACTGCTATAATAATATAATATAATATAATATAATATAATATAATATAATATAATATAATATAATATATAAATGTAAATGAGGTCAATTTATCTCAAGGTCAATGCAAATGGTCAATTTATTTATTTTTAATTAAAAAATGTCTTGGTAAGCAACAAATGAGTCCTATAATGAGGTCTATAAATGAGGTCAAGAGTACAGTAACAACAAACAGCTGCACAGAACAAAAGACGTGTGTGTGAGACTAGTGCAGTAGATCTGAGTAGTGCAAGAGTTTGTGATTGTCTCAGAGCAAGAGAAAACAGAAAGGAAACTAGGAAAGGTTAGTCGATCAAAGCTCCCCGCTGGGGTTCAGTGGCGCACTTACCATCTTAGTTTTGACCAGTTTTTCTATAGCACTGACAAGCTCAGCAGCGCTGGGGACGTCAGCCGAGCTCTGCCGTGAAGCCAGCAGCACAGACGACTAATGACAGCAGGTGAGGAGGAGGAAAGAACACACAGGCAGATCAGAACAGCGCCGGGTTAGCCCAGGTCATTGGGGAGAAGAGAAGCAAAAGCCATGCCAAGAACTGGCCAAACATTTCACCTCCAAATCAAATGAAAAAGTGCCAATTACAGTCTCCATATAGAAAATAAGTCCTACTTTTAAGACCTTTGCAAATTGTGCGGAACAATTTTTACGGTCCCTTTTTAAATTCATCTTTGCTAAATAAAAGTGTTAATTTTAAAGGAACATTTATTTTGTACATTTCTTGTGTGGATTTCTTACTATGTTATTGTACAGGTAGTCTAATAATAATAATAATTATAAAGAATTAAAATAATGGGAATTAAAAAAAGGCTACATGAGTAATAATAAATGTCACAATGCAAGCAACGAAATGCTTTTTCACTTTCAGTTTTGGAGGGAAATAAGGCCACGTTCTTTTTGAGATTCACCCTGTCAGACAGCATTGGGTTGTAAACACATTACAACTGCGATCACAAGGCACAGCGTGTGAAAGAGCCTGAGTTGAGTGCAACCGTAAAAGTTTCACAATCACATAATTTAAGCTACATTGCAACAATAGGGTGGATTTGTGGTTCCTTGAATACGAGACAAGAAGCCTCCACCCCAGCAGTTACTGGCAACGTTGACATTAGGGAGGAAAAACAGTGTTAGTAAAGCCACTGTGTGTGTTTGGGCTACGAGGGAGGCAGGTGGAGACAGTTATGAGCATATGATGAGTGACACAGTATGCATTTAATAAATCTCTCTTCACATTAATAACCCTGCTGACCTCTGTGTGTTGTGTGTACCTTCTCTTCCTGAGCAGACGGGTCTTTGATGATCTCCATCGGTGGAGGGAGGGGAGTGTGTGACTCATCCTCAGGCTCTTCCTCTCCTCCGCTGTGCATCCCTGACGAAGATTTGGAGAGTGTTCCCTCTTCTTTACGCACTCTCTGCAAACACAAGTCGTCGTCAATCCGCAAATTCAAAACTTGTTATATCAGCTCCCAAAACACTCCCTTGTGAAAAAGAAGTGCACTTTATTGTACTGAATGTGCACTTGCAGTGTACTTCAAATCTTAAAAGTACATTAAAAAAGTCCTTGTAGGTTTGTTGTTAACCAACTAAGGCAACTTTATAAGTGTGCTTATATAAATAAAATTACACTCATTCTAAAAAAAAAGCATTTTGTAATAGTATCAAGTCAAATGTCCATATTAAAGGGCATTGTAAATCATAATGTTTGAATAAAATGTTTATTATTAAAATTTAATGTATGAAAATAAATACATTTATTTTAAATGTATTATACACTACAGTATATATATATATAATATATATATATAATATACTGTAGTGTACAATACATTTAAAATAAATTAATTTGTTTTCATACATTAAATTTTTACATATCACAAATATTATTAAGTGTATTTTCTGTAATAAGTACTTTTTGTTTTTAAATGTACTGTTTTAGAATAAAACCATTCACTGTGCTATTAGTAATGAATAATCATCATAGAACATTACAAACACACAAAAACAAAAGCCTCAAATGTTACGCTTTGTGTATTAAACACTGGTGTCATATTACTGACAACCATAAATGACATGAGGCAACACATTACAGTGACGTCACACTTATGACTAACAAAAACCTTTACCTGTGATTGCAATAAATAAATATATAAAAATCACTGGAACTGTAAAACTGTTATTGCTGGTTGCTATTAAAGTAGTTTATTGCTATATTGTTTGTCTTCAGTGCACTAGTTTAAATGCTCAGAGATTGTTGTTGAAGAATTTGCTGCGAAAGACAGCCGACATGGTTGATATGGGCCATTGTGGTGGGGTTCACATACCCTGCTTGAGAAATACAGAGGCTCTTTTGTACCAGCACATTATATGGCACACAGCTTTAAAAAGTCAGGCTAATCATCACCCTCCGATCTGAACGGCCGCTGCCGGGGCCATAGCAGCCCTTTAATACAGCATACAGAACAACAGACCTACTTTTCTCTGTACGGTCATGATTGCGTACAAAAATTGTGATGCAGAATGAAGGAGCACTTATAAAACACTCTGACGTAAAAGCTGCTGTCCACTGACACTACATGCGGTTAAAAAATAAAAAAAAACTATTGATAACAAACCTTGTTTTGGGGAACGATTATGGAATTGTACAAATATTTGGTCACACCCTATTTTAAGCTCCAATTCTCTCTATTAACCAACCAAATCAACTTGCAACCAAAAATAAGGTAATAGGTCAGGTAAAAAAAAAAAAGTACACTACCTCCTCCAGGGTGTCATCCTGTAGTTCAGGTGGCCCTAGATCTATGCTCTTTCTTCCATCACGCTTCTGCTTCTGTTTGCTAGGGATCTTCTTGATGTTGCTGCCGTGGCTGAGGCGCCGGACGGGGCTGGTCAACCACTTCTTCAGTGTATTTCCAGAGCGCTTGGGTCCAGGGGAGCTGCTCTGCAGGGAGTTCAGGGATGCCTGTGGCTGCAGTGTGGTCACGGACTCCGTCTTCCCTTCTGGGCCGCTAACCGCATAGTTTTCTGTAGGACAAGAGAGAAGATGGGAAATGGAAGTAAAGTTTATTATAAAGGTGAATATCAGGCCTAAAACAACTTTACTCCAGTCAGGTTACATACGGCTTAACGTTTGTAATTTCTGCATTACCAGTCAGATGTATGAAAATACTAGTTGGGAAAAATAGGATTCTAAAATACTCCACCCATCCATCCAATGTCCAGACAAGCAGACAGTCCCACCCTAAACTCACACCTCTGGTTGGCATAATGGTTGGGATACTCAAACAAACAGAACAATGTTTTGAAAGCACCAAAAAAGCCCCGGTGTTTATGTTTTTTGGGGAACTTGCAGACTAAGGACAGCATCTGTGGCATGTTGTTGATTACCGTTTTCCACAGACTTACCACTCAGATTGTTAAAAAAGAAAACAAGCGCAAAATACATTTACAATAATAAACATTCAATGGAAGTCTAACAGACAGGGAACTTACATAATTCTTTAGTAATAATGATTATCATAATCATTATCTCTCTTCAATTTTAATGAATTGGACAAATATTCATTTCCATAAATATAGTCTTAATCAAAATCGAGTTCTTTTCTATCACCTCACTTCTTTCCTGTCACAGATAAATTGCTTTAGTCGAAGATCAAAAGAGGACATTCAACAGATACTCAGTTCAGAAGTTCTGTAGTTACTGTATCTCCTAACTTTCAAAACCAGACTACCAAATCCTCCTGTGTGTCATTCCAAGCCTGGGTCCCATGAAATATGCACTCTGTACTCCTTCAGGGTTATTCTGGAGAGCAGTGGTGCTTTAGTCACATTAACTTTCCACAGGAGTGCCTCAAGGTTCAGTGCTTGGCCCCCTTTTACTTCTCAATATATATAGCACATCAACACTAGGACCTATCATCCAGGTTCTATTATTTTTCACAGTGTACAACAGCATTCTCAGACAGTATAAATAGACTGGTTAATCTGTTTAAAAGGAAATTAAAATGAGGAATCAATTTAACCCAACAAATAAAGTGTTCAGCAGTAGCACCAATAGATGGGCTAAACCTAGACTGTATACTTCAATCAGACAAAGCTCACAGGTCAGTACAGGAAGAATAAGCAATGCCAAATCTAACAGTAGCCCAATATTATCAACTCCTGCTAACTGAAAACCAAACATCAGAATTCACTGTAAATATAGATAAACAAACATTTGAGATAAGACCTGAAAAACACCTACAGAGGATCACAGTACTGCTATTCTCTTTAGATGTAACACTATACACACATTCGTTCAAAGTTATTGATCACATTCCACAAATGCACACCACACACCTAACAAAGTCAATATTATTGCGGTGCAGAAAAAGATCAAGCAGACATTACCCACACTATTAAAGCACACTGCATGTAACTCTTTGACATTGTAACTGCTATATCATATAAGTTCAGCATTAATTGTAAGCTCTTTTCTGCTGCGTGACCAAAAACTGGCGATTGGATTACAATGAGTTGAAAATTGAATGCATCACATCTTATTCTAGAAATGCACCAGTACAGGATGCATAATCTAACTGCTAATATCAGCAGGTTTTTTAAACGATCAGTTTAGGTAACAAACAGGAGACAAATTGTCAAACAAATTGGCATTATATCTCACTGAAGCATCACATTCCATGTATTTTTCTCTCTTGCACATGATAAGATCAAGTATCATTACCAGCAGAGGAACTTGTTCTCCAAATGCCCATTGTGTTGATGACATCTCTCTGTGTGTAGAGTATGGCCCTTTAATGGCTGACTCATTAGAGGAAGTGACCTTGTATGAGTTGGTCATAAAGCTTGTGATGAAAACAGTTTCTTCTGCTACACACTGATTCTGCAGAAATCACAGCGGTCTGAACCGAGCATCACGCTTAAACAACGAATGCTGCTCCTCACACATGAAGCAGCCATCTCATCAGCGTGAGACCATCCGCTGTTCGATGGGGTGCATCCCGTCAAGTGCTGCAGAGCTTTTTGAAGAGCAAACCTGCGTAATACACAGACTGACTGACGACAAACGTGCAGTCTTGTGAGAGTGTGTGATTATGTGTGGAGTATAGAGAGGCTTTAATGAGAGCAGTCATTAAGCACTGCCCTTTACACATACACTCTTCTCCTGCTGCTGCCTCAGTAACCGAGAGACAGACAGAGAGAGCTCTTTGTTCTTTTAAGTGGTCACATCACATTGGCACAGAAAGCAGCGTCTGGATCATATGACTACTTTTACTACAAAGCAAAACCGGCTCACATTGACACATATAAGAGTCCTACTCCTGCAGGACATTTTGCAGAACTTAACAATGGGACATAAAACATAAACATCTGAATATAATGTGACTTGTGTCAAGTTTATTGTAATGTGTTGTAAATCCGTTACTCTTCATTTAGCTTTATCAGGAACTGCAACATTACATGCACCAAGTTAAAAAAACATACTGTAAGTGTGACCTTCATAGATAAAAATTGCCATTAACAATTCAAACCAAAACAATACACAGTGAATACTCTTTACGGTTTCTTTCATAAACTTAATTTAGACAAATATGTCTCACATTAAAGGAATTGTTTACCTCAAAAAAAAAAATTGTGTCATCATTTATTCACCCGCATATGTCATTCCAAACCTCTATAAGAAGAACGTTGATAATCAAACTATTTGTATACCCCACTGACTTAATAATACTATTGTGCTATACTGTGGGCCAGTATCTGTTTGATTAAGGATTCTTCAAAACATATACAGGTTTGAAATGACATTTTTGAGGTGAAGTGTGTGAGTGAAATGCAGTTTCCCTGAGAAACGACACCACAACGACACAAATAGGTACAAAATGCTGCAAATAAATGACCTTATTACTACTAATACTGTTTGCAAGTTTAGATTAACAACTTAAATAATATGTAATAATAAAAAAGTGGAAAATAGAGTAAATATTTACAAAGGGTACATACGGACAGACATAGATAGATTATAAAATCACCAATTGTGACATCACTTCCTTCATGTTCTGCTGTGCTACTCACAGGTACTTCACTGGCCTTTTGAAACTTAACCCAGTGGATCTGTGCAGTAAAAATACCATGCATGGCTTCCTTTGAGGAGTTTAGTAGCATGGCAACTCCTCTGAAAGGCACCAATACAGAAAAACCATCTCAAACACAAGGGTCACGCTAAAAATGTTGAAGACTGAATTCATGAAATGGCCTCAAACAGTTAGTAAATAAACTGCAGACCGTTATGTTTTCTAATACATCCACGAGTTGCATGTAGCCTATTCAAACAGCGCTGCAGGAGCTCTCTGTGTATCTATTTGTTAGGCAGGGTCCAAATCAAAGTCCAAATCAGGGGTAAAAAAAAGTGTTACTCGTCAGCTGCCAAAGAATTAAAGAGCATTTATTTGTACAGTAAAAGGAATATATGCCTGATTCAAAACTGTTTTCCTAACTTATTAATTTGAAGTTAAATTATGCTATGTTGGTATAGTTATAGGTATATAAAAATGTTTAGTGTTAAGATAATATTTTTAAATTGTTTTGCGATTTTCTTTGAAAAGCTACACTCTCAGAAATAGAGGTACAAAAGCTCACTGGGTCACTGGACTGACTTTAGTACCTATTAGGTTCTAATATGTACACTTTAAAGGTACCAAAATGCATCCTTAAGCTACAAACATGTACCTTTTGAAAAGGTACCACCCCAGTGACAGCTTTTGAGAGTGTATTCAGTGGTAAAAAAGGGGCTAGGGTGGGGTAGGATACATGGAGAAAATGCAAAATACATGTATTTAACTTGTTTTTATTTTTTTGTGTCTTGAATGTCCAAATAATTTGAACTAAAATTTAAAATATGACACAGTGGCCTCAATTAACACAGCTGACATGAATCAGAGTTCCCGGCTCTGTTGTGAAAGAGTGGCTGATACTCCCTCCTCATACTTCTTATAAAAATGCTGAAAGTGATGATGTTGTGGTTATTCATTTGACATGAACAATAAGAACGAGTGGTTCTGCTCCTGGATGCTGACTGTGGTTCCAGCTATGCTTTCCAGCACGACAACAGGGGCTGCACAGTATAAATAACGTTTTACAACTCGACTAAATACGCAGAGATGATAAGAAACGACACACTTGATTTCAGCTTTAGCTTTCACTTTAAATTTAAAGACCTCGTATTTGAGAAATATGTACCATCCATTCATAAATTCCTTCATCTGTCAAACGACGTGGCGACGTCCTGACACACAGAGGTGTGACTGAGTGAATGGTTCAGTCTTCACTGAAACAAACAAGCAGGTTTTATCGTTTATCTGTTGTTGAGGCACTGCCATTCCTCGCTGTCAATAGAAACCCAGACGTGTTTTAAAGCGTATGCCATTGTTCCAGATACTTCACACAATCAGATTCTTCTAAACCGAGCCGGTTCTGAAGCACACAGGCAGTCCAGACAGACAACATTCCATTCATAGGTGAGGAGTTTCACATACTTTAGGCTGACAACACCTCTGGTCTCACGACGCACTTCTGCTGACTGTACATTACAGGCATTACTGATTGTAAATGTCCCGAGCGCTCAAGAGGAAGAAAAACAAGAGAGTCGTTCCTATGTTCCCACATTACCTCTCTCTTAGAGATGTCTGCAAAGAGCCACAAAGCTCTTCTGACGAAAAGAGGATTTGAACTAATTTGCTCTTCAAAGACCAAAGGAGTCATGTTCAAGCCCTGGACAGACAGAACTGGCTACCCATTAACGTTAACAGATCATTTTGCATAATGGTGTAACACAAGTGGAATCAAAGTAAAGGTTACACTTCTTTTTAAGGTTTTAAGTACGGAGTAATATTAATGAACTACTTGTACTTACTATAAGGTTAGGGTTGGGATTAACGTCTGGCTTATGGTAATGTAATTATCCATAATTCATTGTATTTTAATAGTATGTACATGTAACAAGGTAATAAATGACAAAAAACACTAATTACTAAAACTTTAAAATGAAAGTGAATACAGAAAATTGTTTTTCAATACACAATATGAACGCAATAAATACATTGCACTTATTTTTTGATGCAAGTACATAGTAGTTAAAGCCACTTAATATTAGGAGGGAGCAAAAAAAAAAATCTAAATGAGATTATTAACAAAAACTATAATAGTACAGTGCATTAGTGACACTAAGCATATAAGAATGCACGCTTGATGAGTGACACAGTGCCCGACAAACTAACCCTCACCTCGTGTTAAACACTATGAGGTGTAGACTGGGACACGTCCTGACTGATTGTTTGCATTTCCACTTTTCGTCTTCCACAATGCTGTAAAGCATGCAAAGCATCCAGCCCGTGCACACTGGCCACATTTCTACATGGTGACTAGTATACCACGATAACACCCTAGTTATCTACATTTGGAGTCAATGTCAACAACAAGAAGATGCAGCATGTATCTGGAAACACGGATATGGTGCTTTTGACTTTCACACGCAACATCTCAGCATCTGAGCGTCAGCCCGTTGTAGCTGCACGCGTCTGGAGGGTCATTTACATTGAACAAACACTAGCTCGGTCTAATCAACTATTTGACTTCGTCATTTGCATGAAAAATTAAGGTGGAAATTCTTAATCAAGACAACTAAGCCTTCTAGACATGACAAGTTATTTAGCAGGTAACACTTTAGTATAGGGACCAGGGATTATCCAAATGCCTTCATTGTTAAACTTAGTCTAATAATGACAGTTTATTTAGCTTATTGTGCTGGACTTCAGAGAGTCGTTCAGCTCCGTGCCCACCATTATACATCATTGTGTGTCTTTCATTTATTCATTTGTTTTTAGATTTATCCTGCATTTTTAGACATTTACAACAGTCAAATGAGGCATAATCTGACTGGAATGTCACTGAAAAGTCAATGTAGATCTCTATTTTTTGGATGGGAGTGAGAAAAAAGGTAAAAATGGCAGGAAACATTTAACCTTTATAACTCTTGCAAGTGAAAGAAAGAAAAGAAGAGACCCATTATTCAGACTGCCAGTCCAAATCTAATCATTTGTGCATCCGATTGGAATCTGATTTAAATGTTTGACTCTTCAGATTCGACTGTGTCCCGTAGCACTCTTTTTATTGATCATCTATACAGATGTTGTCTTATAACAAGACAAATGTTGACATTACACTGGATTACATTAGCTTTTTACAAGACCGTGGCCGTCTGAAAGGTGGGAAGTGTGAAAGCGTAGTTTTATTCTGTGCTGCCATTTCTCCATCCGTCTCCAAACGCAAAGAGGTGTGCAGCAATATATAGACTTTTTTTAATTGACTTGCACTTTGCAACAACACAACCTCGTTTCTGCGAAGGCATTCAGCATGTTTTCTGCAAACAACGTCTTGCTTAGGTTTTTCGTGTTGTGAGAAAATGACATTAGCAGAAAATTGACGGTCAGACTCAAAAATGAGTTTCGAAACACATATGAATGCAGATTTGTAAAAATTGGATTTCACAATGCTATCTCAAAACTGATTTGTACATACAATATTTTACGATGTGGCTAATTTGTTCAACCTCACTCACTATAGGTCATTTGTACAAATTCATACCAATTGTGCAGCTCATAAAATATGTAAGCTTTAGCAAAAATCATACGAATTTGTGCAAGTGAGTTCATCCGAATATGTACAAATGATCCACCTTGCAAAATATGTACAGTACGAATTGTCATGATTTGGGGCTGGATTTTTTTCTTTACTATTCACACTTGCTAAATATGATCAGATTCCAATTAGATATGCACAAATATAGACTTATAGTCTGAACAAGGCTATGTGTTGTTTCACAGGTTCTACGCAGAAGTGATTGTCAGAATCTTATAATACATCTTTAATCATTGACAATACTTTTAAAAGAGTTAATTATCCTTTAATTGCCTCCCTTTGGGTTAAAGCTGAAAAGCCATAGAAACCAAAACCACAAGTCCATAAACCACAGACTCCAAACAACTCCACAATAATGACTGTGGTTTATGTGATGTCATCACAACAGAGTTTGCACTTTTAGCCTCTAGTCTCTTTCTGCAGGACAGCTTCCTGAGTTAATCAGTATAGAAATAGAGAGAGAGAGAGAGAGAGAGAGAGATCACTTTAGTTCACATTAGAGAGGAGCAGAGAGGTACTTCAGCCTGACATCAACATACACGCGTGTGCAAACAACCCTCATCTACCCATGACACAAGGCAGAGTCAACAACTGCAGCCCTACAGTCAATATCATTTTAAACCATAAGAAAGAGATACGCAAGACATGCCAGATAAAACAAATTATGTACCAGATTACAAATACACATGAGTAATTATTTCAATAAGCGTGAGAATGCTCTGCACACTGATATTATCACTGTTTAGCTGTGTCATCCGGGTGCAACTTCATATATTTCATCTAAAGCCAAGAGAAGTTCATTTTATTTATTTATTTATTTTTTTAAAAGCAGCACACTTTAGCATACTTTATTTTATTTATTTTTTTTAAGTAGTTTGCTCATAATGAATACAATAATAAAACGCAAACTGAATTTAATGTTTCCAAACTCTTTTTTGCATGTTATTTGCAATTAAATGTTAAATTGTTTAAATAAATTCATATCGAACACAGTTGGTTGAACATACGCATGCTTTTTCGACCCACTTAAGTAGAACTATCTTTCACCCACTGCATCCTTATGTGTAATCACGTCATAATTACGTCTTTGTTTTTGCAATGTATCTGAATTATACAATAAAATGCCAAACGTATACTGCCAAATAGTATACTGAAATATACTTTAATGTCATTGCAGTTGAAACTTGTATATCAAGTGTTTTTGTACTTGTAATGGTAAAGTTGCAGTTTGGTTTTCAAAAAAACAGTAACACTTAATTTTGATAGTCCACTACAGACAACAGTAAGTCATTTTGCAACTATACGTCAACCAGCAGTCATCAGAGTATTAGCAGACCATTTTTTTGCTGGGTCTACAACATACTAAATATCAGAAACTTTGCTAGTACATTCAATTTATTCTACTAACCCTAAACTATAACTTAACCTAACAGTCGATTCTGAGAGTTAGAAGACATGTAGTTGCAAATGAATGAGAATTAGTTAACATGTAGTTGACATGTAGTTACACAGTTAGTAGAAAGTCTAAAGCGGACTATCAAAATAAAGTCTGACCAATAAACCAATATACTTTTAGTTTCATATTTACAAAGGGCAATTTTTCTTCAGTTTTGAAAACTGTCATGAAAGTGAATTAAAGTAAGTTGACTTTTATGAAACCACAGTTTTAAAAATTCATGGTTACTCTTATTTTAGGATGTTCTTGTTACAGTGTAATAATGCATTTGAGTACTGATTTAACTACGTGTATTTACTATGTGATCAGGGTTTGGCTTCGCATGTAACTAAGAGTAATTCATTATAATAATAATTACAAGTAACATGTAACAAGGACACCATCAAATAAAGTGTTTCCAGATGTACTTTTAAGAGCTGAAGTACACTACAAGTTCACATTTAATACAACCTCAACAGGTCACAAAAGTGAACCAGCTCTGTATATGTACACATCATGTGTATAAAGCCTTTGTGTGCCACAAACTTGCACTATGTAAATTAGCTCTGCAATGACCAGGTGTAGAAGAGCATCTGTGAAACCCACCTCCCACATGACAGCAGCAGCAGCATTTAGTGAGAATCCAGCCGCAGCAGGAGTGCACTCCATTATCACTCCTCATGACCGTTCAGAGATGCATGTCTCAACACAGAGAGAGATGTTCCTGGAGGACTGCACCCGCGCCAATGAGTAATTACTCTCATTCAGCCTGACTTTAAAGAGAGAGCGAGAGAGAGAGAGAGGCGGAGCTATGGGACTCTCTCAAGTTTCCCTTTCAGACAAAGGCCACAGTCAGTTTGCTGGGCATGATAGCACGAACCCATGACAATGTCTCCATCAACAGTATGCTTACGAGGTACCATAGGGCTCTCTGATTCTTTTCTCTCTTACTTCTCTGAAAGTACTTTAAATGAGAAGCCAGGAAACACACATTCCCATGCAGATAACTTGAGTTAAACTTCTGAACCGGACAAGAGTGAAAAGATTCACTGATGCCAAAGGTTCATGTCAGAATGAGTGAAGATTACATGAACTTGATACAGAATGACTGGCTGTTGTTGTTGTTTGTGCGGCAGCAGGTTAAACCGTGTTATCAGGAGTCTTGTAACCTGCAGTGTGATGCAATACTGTGCTGCTGGAATGACACTTTCTGCACACGCCTGTTTCTACGTCATAAAACATTCAGGTCAACTGATGAATGCATAAGAGTATAAACAGCCCTTATGTGCAATCGCACCAAAATGCAAGTAGACATGTGTGAATGATGTTGATGGTTAGTGACTGCTTGTGTGCACTTGAGGAGGACTGACTTCATATATACTGTACATACTGTGCGTAAATAATCACCAAAAAACAGTTCAAGGTGTAATTCCAGCTGGACATAAATCAGTCATGGTTGGAACTTTTAAAAAATGGTGTAGTGTTATTTATGAAAACTGTGAAAGAAATGTGTGCATAATTGCATTGAATGCAGTAATAAATCATGAAACAAATGACCAAAAAGAGAGTTAAGATTCATAGCGCGCTAAAAGCGCACTTTATAAAAATATGAAATTAAACCTTTTACTTGAAGTACACCTTAAAACAATGTATCTAAATAATATCCAAAAGTATTAATGTATCACTTCGTTTAATATGAATGCTTGTCTGCACAATTTATTTTCATTTTAAAGTGTCTATAATTATGAAATTACATATCTTACTGTACTTAAAGTGAAAAAAAGTTACTGTATTTTAATATGTGTCCTCGTTACAGTGTAATTATACAGTTAAGTTCTATTCATGAACTACATGTACTTAGGTTATTTAAAATAACTTCAATTATGCATAACTTAAAATAAAGTGTCACCCAAACAAAAGCCATAAAAAAATAAACAACAAAAAAATACTTTCAGTTTGCACTTTAGTGTGTTCGTTTAAAGTATATTATTTCAAGTACGCTAATGTGTGCTTCATTTCTCAGAAGACTGGTGGTTAGTGGTGGCACTCTAACCCTCGGAGATGCATTAGATCTACAGTGTGTTGGAAACATGTTGAATCAAAGTCAACATCTACAGTAGATCAATATCTCAGAGTACATGGGCACGCGCTGGTTTGGCATGTATCTTTACAGCTGCCTAGTCATCTAGATGTCTAGCCTCCGAGACACGATTTTATCAATTGCCACGATCGTTTTGCGATGCCAATCCTTCGTCTGGGACAGCTGAAAATCCTGCAGTGCGCTTAGAACTTCAGAGAAGGAATTCAGTTTCTTAAAAAAACACTTCTGACTGTAAGAGTTGCGTTATGTTACAGAGCTGCATGGACACTGCCTTTATTTTCATATTGGGGAATCTTGCTAGGTGTTCTACATTACACCCTTTTTGCATTTTGCAGCCGAATATTCATGGTGATGTCACGCACCATCCCAGCACAACAGACAGGAGGAGTTATGCAAATCAGGCAGACTCGATACTAAAGGTGCAGTTAGCCAAATTGCTCCACATAAACAGAGAGAGGGAGAGAGGGAGAGAAAAAACAACAACACAATTTTGCTTCATCTTGAGGCTTCAGAGGACACTGACATTTCCACTTCAGCAAATGAATCACATGAGTTACAGCAAACCAATCATGACTGTAAAATTCCAATATATATATATATATATAAGGAAATAGATTGTTCCACATTCCACAATCGGCTTCCATTGCTTCCCATTTTAGGGCATTCCAGGGTGAGTAATAATGATACACTTTGCATTATTCCTTTAATAAACACAAGGGAAAGAATTTACAGCAAACAGACCATTCACTTGCTTGATTCATGGTTTTAGTATTATCGTGCATGATTCACTGAAGCAAAAAAAATCCATCAAATCCTGGATGTTATTTCCTCATCCTCATTTACTCTGAACTAAGTTCTTTCATGTTACTGGAAATAAACAGCAAGTGTGCCCAGCACCATGTGTTCCCTGGGGGCACATCATGTCATTCATGCTAAGAGTGGGAGTAAGGTCAAGAGTGCTTCAGGAGTCACGCTGCATTTCTCTCTGATACACGAGTGAGTAATAGCACAGTGCAGAGTTATGATGCCCTCTAGGGGACAAAAGCTGCAGTCTCAGCATGGTAGTTGTGTACAACGCCAGAAAAAAATAGAAAATCAGGCTACTGGCTGGACTGACACATACAGTATCAAACTACTATAACAACAGGAAGGTTCAGATTGGCATGCTGCCTTAGCACTCATGTGACCCTGGTGCACAAAACCAGACTTAAGTTGCACAGCTACATTTGTAACAATTGACAACAGTAACGAACAATTTTCCTTTTATGTCAAAAAATGTTCCCATGGGCCATGATACTTCAGTATATTCATGTATAAATCTATGTTTGCATATACAGTACATCTATGTGCCAGAGCACTTAAACAAAAAGAATGACAACATCTTCGTGACTTATAAGTTTATTACAGATCTGGCCATTAAAAAAGCGTCTTTTTTCACGCGGCAGCCTGCAAATCGTCACGCGTGGTCACGGGTCTCCCTGCAGACGCTTTTTCAGATTTTTATAAACCGTTGTTGCGCTTCATATAATATCCACCAGGTGGCGCAAGGAACAACATTCCCCATGGCCAGTGTTAAAACAACTCTATG
>JAUCMU010000072.1:642114-654023 GCA_032275025.1 Enteromius treurensis
CATTGGCCTTTTTTCAAAGACTCGAAGACGAACGGTCTCTCATGCGAGATCCCATATGTAACGTCGAAGTGATTCGATTGAAAGGGTAACCCAGTCTTGTTACTTCTATTGAAGGATGATGTTATATGGCTCATTCAATGAATTGCTGGCCGACTCAGTGATCCTCTGTAAAACGATTCTGTTCAATTCCCTTTAAAATCTTAAATTATTCTGTTTGGAGTAGTGCTATTCCTTTATGTATATTATTAATCTTCCCAAATCATCCACAGTTCATTACCAGGTCTTAATCAGGTTGTTCTCCACTAGAAATGAGATTAAGCAAACCATTTCTTTATGGAACTTGCTTTGTGCATAGAAGTGCTGTCTTTTTGTAAAAAAAAAAAAAAAGCCCTTTGCAAACTGCTGGAACAAAGGTAAGGAAAAGGAAAAAGGCACAAGCACAGAGAACAACTCTTCACAATGGCCTAAATGCCTAAATGTTAGGTCTGCTGTTACACACAAAATAAAATTTTGCAAGTGTAAATATTGACTCTGACAAGGTACAGCACACGGTCGATAGATAAATGTTTGGCTTATCACTCGCTGCGCCGTCTTTGCATCACATCTTTCCTGACAAGCCAGAATGAAAGATTCTGCAGAAGAAAACAAATGCTGAATACTAGTTTTAAACATGTCAGAGCTGTAGTCATCAGTAAAAATCAGCATGAAAATCACAGCCTTAAATTTTACAAAAAGTGCTGGTGTTGCTGCAAGAAGTAGTTGGTAAAACCAGTACCAAATGAGTTAAAAGCCTATGTAGTGTATAAAATATTAGTTTGGACTGTTATTAAAGTTTGTAATTTCAGCTATTTCCATCACAATCTTTGTCCTGTAAAGGATTTAAATTTTGTAAAGGACAAAATTTGTGTGCTTTTGCTTTCATTCACAGTATGAAGATGAATATAAAAAAACTAACTTTAAGAATGCCATTTAAAAAAGTATATATATATTTCACGAGTTCGGGGCTTGTCGGCATTAAAATAAAGTGAAGCTTGTTTGGCGTGCTGCTCAGGGGAAATGCTCAGGGTAAATAGCCCTAGGGCTCGGAAGGGGAAGAGGCTCACAGCCGATTCCCAACCCTGAGGGCTCCCCCTGAAGAGAAGAAGGAGGCGTAGGGGAGGGGGTGGGATATTTAGATCGAGCTGAGGAAGGAAGGGACTCTGGCTATTTATAGGGCCTGGCTTGAGATCTGATAGGATAAAAGGATGATTAGAAGATTAGGGAGGCGGAGATCATAAACGACTGCCTTCTCACCCCTCCTCCCGAAATGCGTTTCAGGAAACAATATTTCTTAATACTAGAATATGTGTTACTATCCACTCAAATAATTGGATGAAAAAAACTTGACAGATATAAAGGAGGATTATAAAACAGATGATCAGATGAGGTATTTCAGCAGTGATCGGAGAGAAAAACACTTTGTGTGTGTGTTCTGGCTGCTGGATACATGAACTCTGCTCAGATCTCTTATCAGTTTTACAGCTTCTGAAGCTCTCAAATATTAACAGCACAAAGACTGTCCTGGCTCACATGTATATCATTGTTTTTTGGCAAGTCAACACGTTTCATCAGTATTGGTGTTTAACATGGATGCCAAGTCAGCTGTAAGACTATCACATATAAGCTCAGAGGTGTGACTCGAAACTGCCTATTCGTTTGTTCTTTCTTTCTTTTTTTTTTTTGGATAAAAATACTGGCAATCTGTACCTCTGTATTGTAGTACAAAGTAGTTTTTTTTTGTTTTTTTTGTAAGTGTACTTTTTCAAATCTATAATGACAACATATTCAACAAAAATCTAAATATATGCAAACAAAAATATGCTATATATTTAAAATAAATCAACAAACAGACATTACAATTCCTCTAATCTGGACAAAGTTACAGATGTTCTCTCACGTGAACACCCAAAATAAAGTACTCTGTGACCAAGAAAAAGAAAGGAACAGAAAAGGAGTTACTGTCTTTAACAAAACAGATATCATTTCCCACTATTTGCCCTTAAATTGATATTTTTTCCCCACTAAATACTGTATAATTTAGTTTTAATGTCTTGTTTATTGAACTACTATCTGTGCATCTCTAATAACAATGCACTGAATGTAAATTATTATTATTATATTATTAAACAAATGAGAAAATAAATACCTACCCTAACCTGATACTTTCTAATGTGATACAAGATAAAAAAAAACAAAAAACATTTTGAACCTGGGTCATAAAATAGCATCTTTTTTAGCGTTCTTTAGACCAATCACAGGTTGGTGGGTGGAGTTAGCATGAATAACCTCTGCCAACAAGGTAAACAGACACTCTGATATTAAACATAGCTTAATTGGAATTATTGTGTATTTTGCTTGATTTTGGCAAAAGCAAGACTTGCATATGAAGGTAAATAATTGAAAATGCAAATTGAAAATGAGCCTATTTTATCAAATGTTTCAGCCTAACAAATGCATTTTAAAAAGGATTGAAAAACATGGGCTCACTTAGCTGGATCACAGTGTATTTCTGTAAAAATATATACAAATTTTAAATACAGTACATTCAAAAAAATTGCGTAACCACAAGACGTCATGCCCCTAAACAATATACAGAACAGCTGTGCAGTGGCTGAGCACAATTGTGTTTTATCACACAGAGAAAGAGACAGAGCAGTCAGAATAGTTTGAACATCAGGGGATCATCTGTTAGAAAACAGGTGTTCATCACATACATTAACACACAGACGAACCACGGCCACAATTATTTGAACTTTTCCACGAGTGGTTGTCACATGCATAAACACCTTCAAGCTGCATTATTTGTGGTATATTGTAAATCATATCTGTAGCTCAGAGAAATGCTGCAAGGTGAAGTGCAATGCTTAGTTTTAGTGGTTAGTGTGAAAAACTCCTTATAATCAAACATCGGCAAAAGAGACCAGATGGAGGAACAAAAAGGAGTTAATCCCATGCATTAACACTCGGACATCAAATTAAGAAGAGCTCTTTAATAACCAAACACCACAGTCTTCAGGACAAGGAAACGGTCTCTGGGGCAGCTTCATCCAACTGAGATGTAGCGTGCAAACATCGGACCATCATTTGCATTTCCTGTTTACAGTATGTCCCCGTTTCCTCCATCTACCACAGAGACCTTCAGAGATTCATGCCTTAACAGCAGAAGCCATCAAAGCTCATTTTAAAATAAACCAGTGAAGATTGTCTTGCTGGGATCAACAGCTCCACACCCAACAGAACCGACTAGCACGCCAATACGCTGTTCAATCGCTATATAGCCACAAACTATTATATCTGGATTAAAATTCATCATGCTCAGCAAATTCATGAGAAGTGCCACTTTCGTACAAGTCATTGGTTGACTGAATGAACTATGAACCAAATGGTTGAAGTTAAATAATTCATTGGTGTAATAAGGTCACTCTCTGTGAATGCAGTGTGCTGGTTATGTAATATCACACATAACAGACGTATCATAAAACATTACTAAATCAGCCGTATTTAGTTCAAAAGTGCTGTGAAACTTCAGTCATATTGAAAAGAAGAAATTGTTATTAAAGTAGTTAAATTAGTATCTATATTCAGGCTAATACAATATAAAAATGATTAAAGCACCATTTAAACAAACATCTCGAGAGTTCCAGTCGTGTTCATGTGATAAACTAGAGCTGTGATTACTTTTTTAGGACACCTGTGTCCACAACAAACCAGTCAGGTCAAGAAACTTTCACAAGACACAATGTACAAAATACAAATTGGGACATGATGTCACGCTGACATCATAAGGCACCATGCTGAATGTGAATGCTGTTTAACTCAACTCCTGCTGATATTACTCAACAACACACCGTCAGCCGACCGAACTACACGTGCACTTACAGATACAGTACAACGCTCAGACCCAAACCAGAAGAGACAAGAGCAAAACCAGTCAATGTCCCAGTTCTCAGAGGCACAGCAGGCCACTGGTCAATCTTTAATAAGAGTTCACTTTCCTCCAGAACTAGACAGTCTAATACTGCAGTGATCCTAACCACACTTTCAGACGATTAATACAAAAAGTACTTTTATCCTACACTGCAAAAAATCCAATTAACAAAATGTTGGAAGGGCAAAAATATTTTAGTTGAACATCTTGTTAAACATCTTGTCAAGTTCACGTCTTTCTAAATACATGTTATTTTTAGATTGAATTTAATTAGAAAATCATGTAACATATTAGATTTTCTTTTAAAGGGGTCATCCGTAAAACTCTCTCAAATACTTGTTCTTGCAATTGCAAGTTTGTTCAGTTTCCAGTTAAATTCTTATTCCTAAATTCATATAGGTATTAATTGAAGTGACTGCGGCTGAAAGTGCTCCCACATGCAGTGGGTTTTGTCACGGAGCATGTAGTTTTGGTCAGTGTTCAGCAGATGTGTTCAGTCTGCTTCCTCGTCCACTCTCACCATCTGTCTGGCAGAGTATCAGGTCACCGTAGCAATCGAGAGGAAAGGCGGGTTGCTAGGTAATCTGGGGTCTCAGAAGGAGAATATCACGCGTCAGAAAGAACATAAACGTCACACAGGCTCGATGTGAAAGGTCTCGCAGATTGCAGGGCTTTATCATGAAGATCTCTGAGCAGTATGAAGAGCCTTTGTTTTCACACTGAGGACCACAGCTAGACATACCACGTACACTTACACTTCTGCCACACATACAGGTGCAAATTATTGTACATTATTACTATTTATTATTATTATTGCAAATTATATGAGCTGTCTGAACACCGCTTTACATCTAGATTAATCTCCATTTACAAAATCACAAATGCAATTTTTATTTTGTGAAACTATACAAACATCAGACCCACTGACATCCAGAACATGTCAGAAACAACCATATTCCATACAGTACATAAATGAACACATACCCAGAATTAATTCTAAATGCTAAATATATGTTCTAAAGAGCGTGGCTCAATTTAATAATTTTTGAAACTGAAAATATATGTTGTTTAAATTTTAACATACCACAATACATTTCAAAATGTAGTTAGGGGTACGATTTTTTTTATTTTTTATCTTACAGTATTTAAATACTGTAGATTAATAATGCATAAAATAATATTTACATTTTCAATACATTGTGATCATTTTTTTGTACATGTGTTACAGACAACAAATTATTATTTTTTTATGTTTCTATTAAATAAATATTAAATAAATATTAATACACACACACGTATATATATATATATATATATATATATATATATAGAGAGAGAGAGAGAGAGAGAGAGAATTCATATATTTAAACTGATTTACCATGATTCATATTGGAAAGCTATGGCTGACCATTTCATTAAATAATGGCCTGAGACAAATCTATTTTACTACCAATCATACTGACTGCTGCTTCAAATTGTATTTATACAGTCTCTGTTTTTTTCCTTCTTTGTAAAAGATCATCAGCAACATTCTTCAAAGCCTTTTGTGTTCTACAGAAGAAAGTAAGCCCAGTTGTTATAAATGGGCTTGCAAACAATTAACAAATTAAAATTAACCGAATTTTCCTTTCGCTTTAAATATGATAGTAAAAAAGAGGGTGTGTATGGGAGATTATGTCAGTATGAGTCGACTGTGTTAATAATCCACTTCCTGCCACTGCTCTATTAACCTCAGTGTAACATTTTAATGTCCTTTTGGAATGTAGCACTGACTGACTGACACAGACACACACACACACACAAAATAGTATATATCTCAACACCTGAGGGACAGCTCTCGTGCTTCAATTAAACTCATTTAATCACATATTAGTTCTTAAATTAATACAACTTATAACTAATAACAAGGAGAGTTGTCTATACATCTGTACAAAAAACTGCTCAGAAAATAACTAGTCTCCGCACCTTCAGCCAGTGTGATCACACACAACCGGCTCACACGCTCTGTCAATAAAACCCTGATATTCTCTCTCTCTCACACACACACACACACACACACACACACACACTGAGAGCATTACACTACGCTTGGCTAATAGAGTCAAAGAAAGAAATAGAAACAAACAGATGAAGCTCACTTACACGACTGCTCTCTTTGAAAAGTTTAAAACTCATCCACTTTGGCATGACGACTTATCTGTCCTCCTTCCACAACTCTGTCCTTGCTTTCTCTCTCTCTCTCTTTTCACCCTCCCTCCCTCTCTTTCTCTCTCTCTCTCTGAAGTGTCTCTGATTGGTTGAGTTCAGTAGAGGTTAAAGGCTCAGTAAGGTTGTCCTTCTCGTTAGTGAACACCTTTGGTTGTGTCTAATGCGTCTGGATATGTATGTAAAATTGGGGAAGATAGGAAAAGAATAATTTAACACACTATAATTTATATCATACAAGCACACACACACACACACACACATATTATAAGTGCTATCAAATGATTAATCACAATTAATTGCATCCAAAATACATTTTTTGTATGTGTATATTTACTTATTTAATTTATATTATATACAAATATATTTAATATACAAATATAACATTTTTTCTTAAATATGTGTATATACATATGTGTTCATTAATATAGTAAACACACACAGCACATATATATGTGTAGTTTGTTGATTTTTCATATTGATTGTACTTTAAACCAGGTATTACAGCATTGTCCCGACTGAACTTTTGGGAAGTTTTAAAATTGTGTGCAAAACAACTCTATATCCTGTTGAGGTCCCGTCATAAAGTACATACGTACTGTACAAACTAATCTGACTCGAACAGTTAGTATGTGAATACCTTGAAACTGATAGCACATGGTTTTAATTGCAGTGTAAGAATGACTGCGTAACTCTTGCTGTTGTGAGTGATTTAAATGAAAGGCATATGGACCATCGACCAAAGAAAACATCTGCCACAACTCACATTTGCTTTTAAGATGATTTCATAGCCAAAGGGGGACAACTGCAGATTTTACTGAAAAATCAAAATATGGCTCCGTCTTAAGATGGATCCAGAAGGAAATATCTAATATCATATGATGGTCTTGTGACATGCGTTCAGCACTGAGCTGTACAGATAAAAAGCATCATTATGCAGTATGATGAATGTGATTTCCGCAGTGCACAGTAATAAACAGACCCTGAGCTGTGAGTGAATGAAGGAAACTCTTATTCCAAAGAGACACCGCACACACAGACACACACACTGTGAATGTGTCTTTAGCTCCCATCAGCCTAAAACAAAAAAGAACTGACTTCAGCTCAATACAGCACCTCAGGAAACCTGTGTGGAAACAGTCATTATTCACCTTTAAAAGCTGAACTTGTGTGATGCACGTTATACCACAAAATACACACAGTATCAGCTTACAATATGAAGACTCTGAACATCCTCATTGTCTGGACTATTAAGTATGAGTTAAATGGCCTTATTTCAGCTACTTTTATTTTTACAAAACCTACTAACCACGCATAATATTTTTTTCCTAATAAATGCAAACATGTAAATTCATTTTGGTCACCTATTATTGTAGAGCAGTTTGTGCTGATTACAAGAAAAATACAGTAGTATGTTATAAGTAGCTGAAAAAAGCACAAATATCAGAGCATGTCCAAACATCTCATGGGCCCCAAAATCACCTCAGACCCCAGAGGGTTAAAATAACAAACACACAACAGGGTGAAACCTAAAGGTCCTGGTCAAAAAGTGAGAAAAAAGACAGTATATGTTAACCATTGGATTAATTATATATTTCTAAAAGACACGCTTCGAATGAGGTAAAAGTTTGATTTACTAATTTACTGTAACAGCAGATGGCCTAAATGACTTTAAAAGAGAAAGGGTAGGACATTTATAACAAATCATTTTAATCTTCTTAGACTGTTCAAAAAAGAAAGACAAAAGAAAAAGAAACAAATTAATAAATCCAACAATAAAATTCACCCCTAACGTATAACTTTTTCAACCCTTAAGTTGCTAAATAATGGCGCTTAAGTTTGGGTTTACTTAAACCTGACCTTTTGGTGTAACAATATATATATATATATATATATATATTTTTTTTTTTATTTTTTTTTTTTTTAAATTAAAGAACAATTAATTAAATTTTGCACTTATTTTAAAATTATTTACATTTACATTTTGACATTTAACTTCTGAACATCATTACAGCTTCTGTAAGCTAAAACAGTAACCTCATTTTTTTCCCTATATATATATATATATACTGTTTTTTTTTTTTTTTTTAAGTGTTAAAAAAATCACAATTGTGACTGGTGGGATAAAATGGGTACTGAAATCACATATTTCTGCAGTAGCTCAGCTATTTTAAACTGTTTGATCCCATTCTACTTTCATTATCATGCATAAAGTACTTAATGAAACTTTAAAACTTAAAAAAAAAACTTTATGCAACATTGATAGGAACACAGAGATTTTATATTTTATATTTCACAAGTTGCTGCCAACTTCAGGTTAAATTCATGCTATGACAATAATTGATCAGTAAATGGCTCATACAGTTGGATGTTTATATACCCTAATAATTACTCTCAACGCTCTCTGAGTGTGTAAGTATCAGAATCTTTCATACACATTTAATAGTATTTTTCCTTCATTTCTGTGTGTATATTAAATTTTGTTGTTGTTCTATAGTGTAGATACAGGTTATTCAGACTTTTCACTTCCCATTGTAAGTTGGTTTTGACCATGAAAATCCAAGGAGTTAATTTTTTTGAATGATCATTTAGACTCGATTTTTTTCCCTTTCAGATGGCATTTCTATAAAAAGACATCACGTTTTGATACATTCAGCAAAAAAAAAAAAAAAAAAAAACTAAACTTAAATTAGTAAAAAAAAAAAAAAAAAACGGCATTAGGCTTAAAGCATATGAGATAATAAAGATCTTCAGCATGTTGCTGGATGATTTTTCAAGTAGTCAGCCATCATGGTCCATCTCAAAACTATTTACTGCATTCAGAAACTCCAATGTCTCATTATAAAGTCACACATACAATATTAAGGCATGAAAAATGCTCTGCTGCTTACTCTTTTAGATAACAACACAACACTGCAGAGAATACACAACATTTATTTGTGTAAAATGCAGTCAGAGCAGAGTATTTTAACATCAGCAGGAAACTGGTGAATACTCCTCAGAGTTGGTAATATGTTCCTTCTGAGCAAAAACAAGTCACAGAGATGCAGTCATCTCCAAAACAGACTAACCTCACAACACAAACATGCTGAGCCCATAAAACACCACAAGCTTTTATGGAAGTGACTAAAACACAAGCACAAACGTGTGCGCTCAGTGTGTCTTACTTTGATTTGATAGGGCGTCTCATAGCTCCTGTGAGGGCTGAGTCCAGCACACAGTTTGAAGAGACTTTTCATGGCTGAACATGACTGTCTAACTAACACATCTGTTTACCCTGTACTCATCATCTGAGCTGGAGCATGACAGCCCCTGCTCCATTACTGAAACAGGGAAACCCTGTGGGACATACACCTGTCTATCACTGATCACCTGACCATTCAGGGGGCGGAGTCTGGAGATGCTGCAACTCTAACTCTTTTTTTATAGCTTGGTACTGCAACAAAAGAAGTATGCGCTTCAGATCTGAATTTACTTACGGATTCAGTTCAGTAGTTAACTGAACACACTATTTTTACTGTATGCAGAATATATAGGATATCTAGATATCTAAAGTTTGGCTAAATTCCTTTAGCACCTGATGTTTTTCCCCCCATGTGCTGCTTCTGTTGCCTCAGCTCGGTAAAACAGAGAGCAGCTCCAGAGGTCAGATCTGTGTGTTTGTACCTTGTCACTGTCCACAGTGTTCTGAGAGGTTCTGGATGCGATGGAGATGGTGTCTGGCTGACTGCTACCATCTCCCTGACTGTCAGCATCCTCACCAGCCTCCCTGCAACCAAACACATAAATAAAAGTCCTGATTAGGGATGTGCCCAAAGCTAAATACTTCAAATGAAAACGAGTTCAAACAAATAATTATATTCATTAGATACAGTCATTCCTTGTCCTTGCTGGATAACAGGAGAACCAGGTGACTTTAGACAGTGCAAAAGTGAAACAATCTCATTGAATTCATAACTATTGACTTTTTGGCTTTTTTTTTTTTTATATTGTACGTTTTGTACAAATCATATCATGCAAATTCTTTAGAAAGCACAAGTTCATACTATTAAAGCTATTTTCTAATGAGATCTGGGGGCTATTTTTATAAAATGGTTTACCAAATAAGCCAGGTTTATTTAAGTTATTCTGACTTTCATATGGTTCAAAATAAGCCAGACTAACAGAAACATACAGCATTATATTTTATATAAATAAATAAAAAGTAACATATTTTTCTTAAATATATACATGTACGCGTACATAATAAATATACACAGTACATTTATTTTGGACAAACTCTCTTTCTTTTCAAACTTCACATTCAGTTTTATCAGAATACAAACACAAATTATTTTACTATTGCAACAGATATTGCCTTAACTGCTTATCCTTATTCCAATCTGCACACATTTTAACAAGCATTTGAAGCTTGGATTAGGAGAGACATATACATGAACATAAGCTCCTGCACTGTCATGCATAAATGTAGTATTTAGTCTCATTCTTTCTACAGATTTACCTTTAGTCATTTAGCAGATGCTTTGTTCCAAAGCAACACACACACATGGTTTGATCACATTAAACATAGCAGCGCTAACAACTGCAGTATCTTTCAGAACTGAGATTATGATTACATTATAAAGCCTGTGTGTGTCTGACCTCTTGCTGTTGTTGCGGGGTTTAGCCGGGGTTTTGGGAGCGTGTATTGGTTCCTTCAGCGCTCCCTTCAGGTGAATGATTCTCTCCTGGATGACCTCTCGGATGTTTTTAATCCATTCTTGCTTCACCTCGATACTGGATGCCTGACATAGACACAGTCATGCAGATTAAACACACAGGATCCATGTTTTATTCCAACAGGACAGCAGGACAACGCAACAATCATTAAAAAAATGCAGGAAATGTTTGCTCGTAAACAATTTCACTGACTGAACTACCACTTTAAAAGTCATTAACTTCTAATAAAATGGTAAATAAAATATTAAAAAGGAGTGAATAATTTACCTTGAGGACTGTCTTGTTGTCAGATGAGGGCGTGCGTCCCACCCACAGGGCAAATTTACACGGGTCTCCTTCCACATGTTCTGTCACCCCCAAATCAGAAGTCTGCAAATGCAGAAAAATCAATACAGCACACAGAGATATTAACATGAATTCAGTATGCATGAAAAAAAAAAAATATTTCAAGGAAAAGTTCACCCCAAAAAAAAGAAAATTCTGTCATTGTTTACTCACCCTCAAGTAGTTCCAAACCTGGATGAATTTCTGTGTTCTACTGAATACAAGAGTAAATATTTTGAAAAACAAAGATATATTGAAAAAAGTTTGTAACCAGGATGTTACAAAAAAAAAAACAGCTTGGTTACAAACCTTTTTCAATATATATATATACATTTGTGTAGAACAAAGAAATAGATCCAGGTTTGGGGTGAGTAAATGATAACAGAATTTTCATTTTTGGGTAAACTTTTCCTTTAAACGGGTTATATGATAGGATTTTAAATTTCCCTTTCTCTTTAGAGTGTTACAAGCTCTTGGTTCATATGAAGAGGATCTGTAAAAATGGAAATGTAAAAAAAATCTCAGATTTCGTAAGTCTCAAAACCAAAGAGATATTCTTCATAAAAGTTACGAACTACTTTGTTTGTGCTTCCAAAAGAGGACACGACTAGAAATCAGTGTTAAGTTGTGTCTCCAACACTGTTCCAGAACAGTTGAACACAAATATTGGAGTGTGTTCAGCACATTTACGGAG
>JAUCMU010000072.1:660526-680079 GCA_032275025.1 Enteromius treurensis
AAAGGTGAAAGTCACCATAGCTTGTAGTATAGACTCCAACCCAACTTTGTGAATAGATTAACGGCGATATTTTTTTTTATCACGCGATAAGAGTCTCGCGTTAACGCAGCGTGTTAACGCCGATAACGGCCCACTACTAGTATATATATATATATATATATTTGTTACTGAGTTATGAGTAGACTCAGATGACTTTGTGGTATGACTGTTGAAGGTCATCACACTAAATTTGAATTTCCTTTAATAAAAGTACCAATCTACAGAATATGATTATGATCAAACAATAATAATAAAAAAAGAAACCATCCTGAATATTAAAATCATTAAATTAAGAGAAGAAAATGCAAGATCACAAGAAAACAAAAAAAGGGGTTACATTTCAAGAAATAAAGTCAAAATAAAATGTTGAGAATATACTAATATATACTTTGTTGCATTTAGAGAAAAAAACAAGCTTATTCTCAAGGTTTTGTGTCAACTTTTTCTCTAAATTTTACAAATATAATCCATTTTATAATTTAATCTAATTTTTTTTATTTGTTTTAGACGGTTACATTTTTTATTATTGCTTGGCCCTAATCCTCTTTTGTACCAATCTAACCTATTTTTAAAATACATTTTAATTATCTTATTTAATATCTTAAATAGGAAATAATAATGAATAGGAAACATGTTTTTGTTTGTCACAAAAGTGCTAGACGATGCTCAACAAAATAGGGCAGTGGTTGTACACGCCAAAGAAACACAACTTTGTACTCTGCTATCTGACACATGTGACACAATTATTAAAAATCATTGCAGACAGAATTTAAGAATGTGTCTTCTGTGTGTCTTATTCTCATTCAAGCAGATAAAGATAAATACAAAATAAAGAAGTGCAGTTACACACACACACAAGTTCAGTGTTTTCACCTGCTTGGCGCTGCGTTCAAACACCACAAACTGCTGACACTGATCCAGACGCCGCTTCTTCATGGTCCAGAAATGCAGAACTCTGTTTTCTCTCTGTAGCAGCTCGTTCAGGATGGCTGTACAAACATAACACACATGACTTATGATTAACATCCATACATCAATGACTGCATGAATCAAGAATGAAGAATTCCAAGCTAAAAAATTCAAGAGGATATAAAAGAATGGACATATATTTATCAGATCGTGATATAATCAGCTTTGAAGCTCTGACCTTTGACCTGTTGCTCAGGGCCACGGGCGTTGCTGGAGGATCCCTGAATGCTGACATTATTCCGATGGATGTATTTTAAGAAAACCTCAGCGTTTCGCCTGGCCAGAGTACATGCCTGAGAAACACAGCAGACTTTACAGATCCAAACCAGACCCTCATATACACACAGTCCAAAGCCTGAACTAGATTTATTTCTTACAGATCGAAATATAATATAGATGGCTCAACCCCTAAAGCATAATTGAATCACCTCGTATCAGATCTAGATAGGTGGAGCTGGGGAAGGTGGAGGGTTTCTAAAGCACACTGCTACTGCTACAGCAAACACTAGTCATATATTTAATGCTGAGTAGCGAGCTCATTGGTGACCAATACAGGAGAGAACCAATCAGCTGTGCCATGTGATAATGATGTTGATAGGTCAGATTGAGTAATACCTGATTGGACTGCAGCACCATCTATAGTTCCATGCCAGAACTCTTTATTATGAAGTCTATAACTTTGTGCTGACTGATACAGATAGAAAGTTTGAGAGATCGGTTGAGTTCAGTGGTGACCTTGAGAAAAGCCTCTTTCTGCTCCAGATGTTTGCTGATGAGCGGCAGCACATGATCCATCTCTGCGGGAGACCCCAGTTTATCATGAGCTCCACACCAGTCCTCATCTCTGCGGTACTCCTGCTCCAGACTCTCCAGCACGCTGCACACCTGTCAAAAAGATTCAGGAACTAGCTGGTTAAATATCATGGATATAAATAATTGAATTATATCATTTACTGTAGACCACACCCCAGCATGGTTTTTTTAAACCATCAAGTGCCCCCATTGAAGAAGACCACTCTGCATCTCATAAGATCAGCTGTGGGTGTGTTTTTCTCAGCACCTGTTCTGATGTCTTGTAGAAGGCCACGGAGGCGTTGACCAGCTTGAGTCTGTCTTCCATCTTCAGCATGAGCTGCTGCCAGTGTACCGCCACCTTTTCAGCACAGCTGCGGATGGCCTCCGGGTCGAAGTGTCCGGCCTGTAACATGATCTCGGCCTTCTGCTGCACCTGCAGTGCGCTCTGATGAGTCTTCTGAAGAGAGTTGGCGTGGAACAAAGACTACAGGGAGAGAACAGCATGTTACATTTAACTTCATATAAAATCAACCAAGCCATTATAATACAGTGGTGGACCGTCATTTGCATACATTTTTTTTTTGGTTGGGGTCACTTTTACTTTTACAAAACAGAATATTGTACTTTTCACTGCATTACATTTACAGTATTCTGCAATCATTTTGTCAAAACTGTCATTATTTGCAACACAGGCTGTCCAATGCCAAAACTTTACGTTCTGCATTTCTAGAATTATTAGTTCCAATAACTCATTTATCATGAGAAACGTCACTTTAGATGATCCACGCACAAGACACCAAGAGTTTAACTGTGCACAGTATTGCTTGAGTTCATTGAGGTCATTTTATTGGTTGGTTTTGTAATGTATATTCTTAACCCAGGTGCAGTTTCTTTTTTGACCTAATTGCTGGGAACAGCTTGTTGGGTCATTTTACTGGGTTGTGTTTTTTATGTAACACTGGGTTAAACTGGGCCCAGAGCTGGGTAAAATATGGACAAATATGACAGTGATTTGGTTGATTTCACTAGGTTTGTCCATATTTTTCCCAGTGCTGTGTTTTATTTAATCCAGCACTTTTAGAGTGTAGGTGCTGAGGAGCTTTTCTGTTGTAAGTTGCTGGGTCATTTTTAATGCTGGGTTATTTTTCCACCCAACCACTGCGTTGAGTCTGTCTCTGATGAACTTCTGAGTTTTTGAGTCCTCTACATTACTCTTATACTATACTATTTTTCACAACAGCGGTGGTCGCTTATCACAATTAAAACGTGTTTCCCCTTGCATAACATAAATGGATTTTATTCATTATAATATGGAGTGTAATTTAATTTGATGTTACAATATGTTCTCTAATTTCAAAACTATTTTTTCTATGTACTGTATGTGATAGTGTATTGTAAACTATGATGTATTCAATCCAATAAATTATACAGTCAGGTCCATAAATATTGGGACATCTACACAAATTTTAAATCCATTTAAATTCATTTTAAATCCACTGTGGTGGTGTATAGAGCCAAAAATGTTAGAATTCTGTAGATGTCCCAATATTTATGGACCTGACTGTATTTGTCTTAAATTTTGTTCATTTGTTCTTGCTTAATAATAAATGTTCACCTTTTATTATTGATGTTGCCTCTAGTAATTGTGTTTATTATTATTAAATTTTTATTTCCAGCCAATTTTAAAGGGGTCATACAAAGGCGATTTTCCACAAGCTAATATGATTTTTTAGGGTCTTAATGGATAGTTTGTAATATAGTTTATTTTAAAATTTCTCAAAGAGAGTGTAAAAACGCTAATTTTACCCTGTCAAAAATAGCTCTTTGGAATTACTCTGTTCTGTGTACTTCCCCTTTAAATCTTCACCAGCTCCGCTGACTCCGCCCCTCTTTTCCGAGGCGCTCTCGGAGGATCTTCTTTCAGCCATATTCATAGTGAAACTTGCTAATTAGCACATTATTAGGAAAGGCGATTTGCAAAGATTCCTTAAAAGACATTAAACTCACTGCTTCTGTAGGTGAGGCTGGATCATGAATGATTCGTGCAAACATAAACGCATTTCGGTTGATCGAGGGGGCGTTTCCCTTCAGAACCAAACGTAACGTTAATCTTCAGTCACTCAGATGTCGGGAGTAAATCACTACTGCTATGTTCATTAATACATTCAACAACAAAACAGCTCAATCTCTTAGGAGTCATGCTCGTCTCTGCGTCTCGATCGACTCACTCAGGGCGGGTCTGAGGTAAGACACCAGTTCAGTCTGTCTGTCAATCAAATATTGTGGGAGTGGCCTCTGATGGTGTGACGCCACACCAACATGCATTTGAGAATGGCTTGATTTCAGAAGGGGCAACTTATTCTTCTTTAAATTTATTAAAATTACTGGTGGATCTTTATCATTGTAGGGTAGTTGTGTACACACACTCCCAACACACATTTCAGTCCAAACAGCTTGAAAAAGTGCATGTACCACCAGATGAGGCATTTTTAAACAAAAGTTGACTTAAATAAAATTATTTAAAAACAAAACTCTTAAATCACAAGTATTAAAGGAGGCAGACAATTAAAAGTAAACAACTATTAGAGTAGATCATTTGAGCATCTTTTATGGGACATCGTCCAGTAGCCCTCCTACTCCAGAGAGCTGACAGCTTTAGGTTTACTACAGTCAAACGCCGGCCTGTGTTTTGTCTGCTGGCATTGTGATCGTGAAGGAAAATATAAATCTAACTTTAATAGTCAGCTATGGACATTTACTAGCAGAGTTGTGCAGGTAGAACCTCGTCCAAAAGCAGGAAATAGTACACTGCCAAGTCCTGTGATAAATGACATGACTACTGTACTGAGAGACAGACACAGACTGATAGCAGAAAGCATGAGTCATTCCTTTGCTTTGCTTGAAAAAATGTTAAAACGGTTGAGAGTGAATATTGTCTGCCAGAATCGGCCCTTATATCACCAAGTTTACACAGCACTCTCAAAAGAAAAAGCTGTGAATTGCAGTAAAAACAGCGGAGCCGCTCTACACTGTCTGTGGGTCATAAATGTTATGATCCCTGTGTGAAATTTTATGAATGAACAATTCCTGCTGGATCTGTTTGGAATATCTCCGCGTAATCACTTCCATACATCCCTCAGTGTTAGACTGTATGCTGAGAGCACAGAGAATGAAGGTTTTAGACTAAAACTCAAGAGACGAGATGCGATATTATAATATTTCAACATAAAATGCAGACAAATTTTAAGTTGCTAGATGTGAATGTGATTTCTGAACTTTTTAGACCCAATAGATGGTCTTTGGACTTACAAGTGATTTTCAGTGCATTTTGGGTATGTCTACACAGTACATCAAACTACTCCTGTTTTTCTTTGTGCTTTATATGACCTTTAAAAAAAGGACAAGAGAGATCGAAAGAAAGAAAGAAAGAAAGAAAGAAAGAGGGAAGGTGGAATGGACTCACTCATCTATGTAAAGGTCAGGACTGAAGTACTGTTACTATAGATGTCTCACAGATAAAAGTTGTGCGAAAATGTTCAGACAGTGAGGGATAGAGCCTGTGTGTGTGTTTACCTCTATCGCGAGTTGGAACTGTTCATGTTCTCTCTGTAGTTGTTCGGCCTCTGACAGTGAACTTGCATTGACCATACTGGCATCCAACATAGACTCGCCATTACGAATCCATCCCAGAACCTAAACAACACACAGTACAACACACACAAATTTAGCACTGAAACACACACGCAATATATAGGCTTTATAACCTTATTTGGTGCAGCTTCAATAAATCTTTGTGAAAAAGAATGACACTTTAGTGAACTCTTAAAAAGAGTACTTGGCATAGAAACAATATACTTTAAATAATAATATAATACACCAGGAATATACTTGCATCTGAATTACAGTAAATGAATTGTTTTTTCATTTTTATACAGTATTGCATGCAGCATTAATCGCACCGTAGTACTGACTTTCGTTGTGGATTTGCTCCCTCACGTAACATCTAAGTACATCTTTATATGAAGTTTCGTCATTCGAATTTGTACTACTGTCAATTTAAACTTGTATGTTCTGCATTTAAACATATATGCAATTGCACATTTGTAATGATAAAGTTGCAGTTTGGTACATGTAAAATATATAAACTTATATTATATAATTAGTCATGTCAAATGATTGTGAAAATTGGAACAAAAAGTACATTTAATCAAACATATTGGGATTCCCCAAAGATGATTTACAATGATTGGACACTTCTAACGGACATCACAGTCCAGTTCCTCTCATAGTAGCTCAGCTTTGACAAAGTACTTCACATGTGCATGTATTATCTAACTATCTATCTATCTATGTGCAATATGAATATGTCCCTCTCAGTGATATCCCGAGGAGAATTCTTAACTCTCTCCGCTCATTTCTCTCCATTAGCGATCACATAGTGGCAGACACTTTAAGGCCATCCCTGACAGCGCTGCGGCCCTCTGATTGAGACTAGCTCTGAGAGCCACATTGAATCTCTCTCTATTGATTATCAATCAGAGGAACACGAGAGCCCAGCACTGTGATACATCAAGAGCCTGAGAGAGTCCTCTTTGAAGAGCTGTGGCATTATGGGTAAAGGTAAAATACACATTCACTATTGTCCAAAAGTCTGCGGGCAGTACAATTGATTGTGTATGTATATATGTACGTATGTATTTATTAATTAGGCAAGAGGCAGATTAAACTGACTAAAAGTGAGAGCAAACATTAGTTCCTTTGAATTAGTATTTACAAATAAATATGAATATGAAATATAATTTACATTTCAAAATATGTCTCTTTATATGACTCTGTAAGTGATTAGCACACATTATATTGTTTAAGAATAAAATGACTGGTGACATAAATCAGCCAAATGATATATTTACAACAACAGAATTTGATGAGGTTACTTAAAGGCTTTTAAAAGATATGTACAGTAATTGAAATCAAAAAACAAATAGCCAAAGTGTATTCACAAAAAATCTCGAAAGTAATTTAATAATAATGCTTAACTTTTTTCATAAATGTAAGACTTGCTATAGCAGTTTTGCATTACGTACCAGCAAAAAAAAAAAAATCACATTTTGTACATCTCTTATCTAAGACACACATTTCGGGTCTTGGATTCACTACCCATCATGGTTGGGAAACTGCTACACTACTGTATATATCATGGACAGTATACTAAATGGAATCATTGCAGCTGTGGCTCTGAACATCTGCTTGATCTTTATCCCAAGACTGCAGTAAGAACATGAAGAAAACAAAACAATAAATATAACTTTGAGTAGCCAAAAAACAGCAGGAAGTGTTCCTCATTCATAACGTTTCACTTTTGGCCCTAAGATGGATGAGCAGATGGACCGATAGATGCACAGACAGATGCTGGAAATGTGTACAGTGAGCTTCTCTAGAAGTTACTGACTGTGTATGACTTTCTCATTTCTCATCAGTCAGTGTGTTACCTGTTTAACCTCCGCCTGTAGGTGGCGCAGCTGCACACACTGCTCCAGGCGTTTCTGTGTGTGTTCTGCGCTCACGTCCAGCTCGTGCTGCTTCTCATTAAGAAACTCCAACAGCTCCTGAACTTGAGTGGCCAGATCCACCTCCTTCTCACCGGTCAGCTCAATACCTGCATATCACACACAGATACACGCTTCCGTTTATATTCCTGTCTGAAAGAACACGTCTACAGCTCATCGCCACTGGGTGGCAGTATTGATGCTAGTCCTAATCCACTCTCCACATTCAGAACTACTGGCAGTAAAATAAATCTCAACGTGAGGTGAGGACAACCAGTAACAAATACAGTATGCATATACATATGCAACATCTAAAAATCTTTAAATCATTCAGAATCAAATCAAATGTATGATCAGTTAAATGTGCATAAATGGCATTAAAATCAATCAATCAATCAAATACATACATACATAAATACTCACTCCATTGCTTTGAAGATAGTTTTCTTAATCTAATTTTGTTGGTGTTGTTTTGTCTTCTTTCTTTAGATATTGGTGTAAAATATGAACTGGCTTACTACTACTAATTCTACTACCATTATTATTTATTTATATTTATTTTAATTATGAATAGTATTATTGTTATTATTAATATGATTTATTGATTAAGTGTAAATTTTAACTTTCAAATAATACTTTTTACTGTAAATGGAGGTTTGGTTATCAGAAAGTTATCTGGAATGAATGAATGAATGAATGAACACATACATACATAATATATATATATATATATATTTTCTATTCATTTGATAATTCTTCTTATTATAATTATTACTGCAATCAATGAATCAAAATTCATTTTCATATGATTCACTAAATAATAACACACTACAGTAAATTAATTGACTGAATTTGATTTGTAATTTTATATATATATTTTTAATGTCTAATAATTCTTACTAGAACTAGAGTTGGGAAGTTTAGTTTAATAAGTAATTATGAATGAATGAGTCACAGTTGATATATAGAGCATGCAGTAAGGTTATAATAGTTGTCCCAGCAGCAGGATCAGACACACCCATCGGACACTCAGGCATGTGTGAGAGATTGTCACAGTAATGTCTGGAACAGACGGCATCCAAAGCCTGGACAGAAGAGCGTGTCCTCAGCCAAGACCCATATGTGAGAAAGAGGGGGGTGAGAGTTGGGTCAGCAGTTTGAGGAGAGGAAGTCTGTTTCCAGTGTTAAAAATATCTGTGAGGCACAGCGCTGAACGCCAGGATGGTATGAAGATAAGAGTAGAGAGGAAGAGACATTGGTGTAAAAGACAGACACAGCTAAAGAAAAGGCTGACTTTTGGTCCGATTCCATTCCAACTCAATTCTTTACATTGAAATAAAAGCTGCAGTGAGCATCATTAGTGCTGCTTATTTGACTGCAGACCGAAGATCACAGCACAGGGGAGACTAATTCTATTGGTTGATCTGGCTGTGTTTCACATATCAATGACGCACTGCCACCCGACGCTTTCTCTGTGTGGCTCTTCTCTCTCGCTGTGTCAGATCAAATCTCATCAGAGCTCATTAGTACTGGACAACTGCGGGATTTTTCTATACATTTGGATGATCTGACCTAAACTTAACTCTACTTTACCAACTAACATAATACTTGAGAACGTCCTATATGAAGTTTACAAGTTTATCTTAAGAAATCCCTTTTAAGAAGACGTTTGTGAATGCTTGTGCATTTTTGTGTGCAAAATAATTTGGGTGGTCAATGAACAGTAGTGAACTGTCCGGGTGTCGGGTAGTGTCTCTGGGTGAGAACCAGAGAGTCCCAACTTGTACCAACCGTCTCTCTCACCTGAAGCTTGGACTTCCATGATGTACTGGTGCAGGTCTTGACCCTGCTGCATGACCTCGTAGGTCATGTTGTTCATGGCCAGTTTTCTTTCCGCGTGCCGCTGGAGTCTCTGTTCAGCCAGACTGGGTTCTTCTGCGATAAACTCGTTTACTTGACGAACCAGGTCCTCATTCCATGCGTCTAACTCCGCCGTCACCTGCAGGACACCAGAGAAGATTTAACACCTTGACTTTATTACATTACAGAGTACCTTTTAAAAGTATACTTAAGTGCATTAAAAACATAGACATGCCATAGACATTTTAATTTTCCAATTCCTCTAGATTTAAACAGTTGAGTTTTATCCATTCAGCCAATATCCGGGTCATTGAATATGATTACACCATTAGCATGTTGTTCAAAAATGACCAAAGAGTTTCAATATTTTTCCTATTTAAAATTTGACTCCTCTGTAGTTACATTACATTGTGTACTAAGACCGACGTAAAATGAAAAATTGTGATTTTCTAGGCTGATATAACTAGGAACTATACTCTCATTCACTCTCAACTTTTGCTGCGATACCATGGCTGCAGCAGGCGCAATGATATTATGCAGCACCCTAAATTGCTGAGGAATATTTTCAGGCACTGCTTAAAAGCCTGAAAATGATGGGGGCTATTTTTAGGTGCTGCGTAATATCATTGCTCCTGTTAAAGCCGTGGTACGGCAGCAAAGTTCCTTAAGTTATTACGCCGGAATGAGATTAAATTCGTATAACCTCACTCATACAAATTCATATGATTTTTTTGTTAAATCATACATATTTTACGAGTTGCCAATTAGTATGAATTTGTACTAATTACCTACACCTATCCCCACCCCGTCAAAAAAACGTACTTGAGGTTGTACGAATTATCACAAATTTGCCACCTCGTATGGATACGCACAGTACGAATTGTCCGTGAGATTGTGTTGGCCAGACCCAGAAATCAGCTGAAGGGAGCTCAAATGTTTATCTCTAGGGGAGGTGAGCCAAGTTAAGTGGCCCCTTGTTTCATTAATATACTGTATTATCTGCACACAGTTTTTTTTTTAATCTCCTTATATATTTGTTTATATTTTAGAATTTTAATATTTATCATCAATAGCTCTATTGTGTCAATTTTTGTGGGATGAGTATTATATTTGCTTTTTCATATGCTAGTATTTGTTTTTTTTATTGTTTTGGTTCAAGATGAGGAACTATTTGCTCATTTTTAATAAACCTCTGGAGGAAATGATTTAAACTAATCTAGCACACAAACACACACGTGCACACTTCACCTCAATAGTGTACTGCTCAAAGATGCGCAGCTGCAGGAAGATGTCGAGTTTGATCTTCCTCTCGTGGAAGAGCTCCTCCATGTGGCCCTGGGCCTCCTCTAGCTGCTGTAGGACACCTTCGATGTGAGCGATAGAGCTGGTGTGAGGCATCTTGTTACTGCTCATTGCTGAATCTCTGTGTGAGGAGTGTGTGGGTTAGGGCAAACTAGAACCATCACAATTCACTTATACTAAAGAAAGTCTTCTGGAAGAAACACAACTTCATGTTTATAAACATCATGTCTATGACAGTGCGTGAGGTACAAAAAATAGTACAGACTCGTTCTTTAGTTTATAAAATTAGATTCGAAACACATTTGCACTAATGCACTTACAGCAGATGCACGGGCCACTTTTGCATACATTTATATTTCAATCTGCCTTCTTATCACTGGAATTTTATGCGGGCCTGAATGTAACTTTAAACAGATGGCTTTGGGAAACAACTAATATCATGCCAACAAATGTAAGGTTTTAGTGTTATGGTTATACTTTTAAAACAGTATATAAACTACATGTCCTTTGGCTTAGGGTTAGTTGCATGCAATTATGCATAATACACTGTTATTATAATAGTAAATGTAACGTGTAACAAGGACATCTTTAAATGAAATGTCGCCCTATTTTTTCATGATGCTGCACACTTGCAATGTCATAAGAAAAGAGAATTTTCTGCTGGGACACTAGACTTCAGTTATAACCATACAACCACTTTTTAGCTGTTTAAGGGCTCATGGTTTGGCTCAGTGAGCAATAATTGGACTAATTAAGAAATATTTCTTGACAGCCATTCAACACTGTTGCATTTTCTTTAGCATATTTAAGACAAAACACAATACAATTTACAGAATTCTTTAATTCTTCTGAAATGTTTAGACTGATTAATTTTTGCATATCAAGGGTATGTAAACATTTGAACAGGATAATTTGCGTATAATAAGTTATTTTGTCTATTTGGTAAGGTATGTACATACTTGTTATGCAGAGAAATGTTGAGAAGTATTTGTAAGAATGTACACTGACGAGGGAAAGTTGTGTGTTGATACCTGAGTTGTTGCATAAGGTCTTCCCCCTCTTTGATGACGTTGAGAGTGGCCTCCAGCGTGGCTGTCTGCTGCTGCTGAAACTGTTTGATCAGCTCTTGAACCGAATCCACAGAATCAGAGCAAACTTCTTCCAGAAGCTCCTTCTGCAGGTCCTCCATCCACGTCCACAACTGGAACACACAATAACACATGTGCAGGCCTTCAGTGATAATATTTTCTCATGATTTTCCTATATATATATATAAATAAATATAATAGCACATTTACAGAGGTATTTTATGGAGGGGTTTAACTATCAATATTTATTCTGTACAATGAAGTCAAAACCTGACCCACATACAGTAAAAGCACAGAAACACACTTACCTAAAAAAAGTTTCAAAACTTTTCTACAGACTACAGAGATGTAGTGACCTGTCTGCACAGATTATAACGCTCGTCTAACAATAATCTGTCCTGAATCCAATATTAGAAAGCAGACGGAAATATATGCTCTCATTTTTCATACAGCTTCCATTTTTAACATTTCAGTCTAAAAGATTAAACAGTATAGAAATGATTCAGAGAGTTCATTAAAAATCAGAACGAAATTCTGGAGTGCTGTGTGGTGTCGTGTTTCCAGGTCATTGCAGGCAACCAAAGGTGGCTGGTTTGATCCTTCAGAAATCATTTTAATGTTCTATGATCTGGTGCTCTGTTATTATCGGTTATTAATGTTGCTCAATTATTAATAATGGTTCTTCTTATTAATGATATTGGATAAAATTTGTATTTTTGTTAAATAGATTGGATAGAAAGCTTTTTAAACATTTAGGTCAAGTCACCTTTACAGGGGAAAATGTGTGCTGATAATGCAAAAGGACGATAGAAAAAAACAACTAAAAAAACTAAACAAACAACAACAAAACCAGGAATCAGCTTTCCAGTTAAAATCAACTCATTGTTGATTCAGGGATGTCATGATGCAGCAGTGATATAGTGTTTAGATTAGTGTTTTATAAATTGTATGCACCATTGTTGGTTGATTTTTATTTGTTTATTGATTGATTTTAAATTCTGACCCTGGACAACAAAACCAGTCATAAGTGTTAATTTTCGAAATTGAGATTTATACATGATCTGAAAGCTTTCCATTGATGTATGATTTGTTAGGATAGGGCAATATTTGAAAATCTAGAATCTGAGGGTACAGAAAAATATAAATGCTGTTAATATGCATATAAATAATGCAAATTACTAATCAAAAATTAAATTTTAATATATTTTCAGTAGGAAATTGACTAAATATCTTCATGGAACATGATCTTTACTTACTATCCTAAGGATTTTTGGCAAAAAAGAAAAATCAATGATTTTGACCTATACAATGTATTTTTGGCTATTGCTACAAATATACCCCAGCGACTTAAGACTGTTTTGTGGTCCAGGGTCACAATTAAGAAAATATTTGAATGGTGAGTTGGTAAAAAATGAAAAAAATAAAAATTAAATAAATAAATAAAATAAAATAAATAAACAAATGAATGAATGAATGAAATAAAAAATGTAAAACTTTACAATAATAATAATTATAAAAACATTTTTTATCATTGATAATTTATTGAGGTTAAAATCAGCATATTGTACTGATTTCAGAAGGATCATGTGACACTGAATACCGTAATAATGCTGAAAATTCAGCTTTGATCACAGGAATTAATTACATTTCAAAATATATTCAAATAGAAAGCACATATTTTAATTTGTAATAATATTTCACAGTATTGCTGTTTTAAAGTATTTTTTGGACTTGGTGAGCAGAAGATTACAAAGAAGAAGATGAAGACAAATAAATCCCAAATAATGTCCAAATAGTACTATCATAACATAGACAGCTTCATGAGCCAATATGTTGTTTGGCTGTCAAATTAAATGAACAAATATTAATTTCTGTGATGTGTATCGTAAATGTTACAGACTTTTTGGGGAAAACATATTAGATAACATTAGATATGAGAAAAACAGAGGAATGAATTGTCTGATTTTGCATAAATGAGATGAAAGAACTGCTAAAACATTGTTGGCAATTTGTGTGCATCTTCTTTTTAATTGACGCAGCGAGTCTCACGACTGTGGTTCCTCTGTAAATAAATGTATTCTCCTCTGTGCTGCATTCAAAGTCTCTGTAAACACATTCTCACTCTTCCATGTGGAGGATTAAAAACGCTTGCAATTAATTAACTTATGAGAAACAACTCATGGAGCCAGTTTTGCTGATGGATTGAGTTACTGAGAGAATATCAGTCACACGGGCATGTTTGATAAACACAGATGCCTCTTTACAGTGTTTACACCTGAACAATGACTGGCCATGACGCTTGTGATCATCTGATAAGGGTTTTAAAAAATGCTATGGAATTCCCATGAGGTTTTAAGAATTTCTAATCATTTCCTGACATTTCCAGGTTCTCCATGAGCGTGGGAACATCAGCTCCGCCAGATGCAGAACGAGAGCCTGTAATGATGAATAAGGCCTTTCCAAATCTACCGTGAGGAGGCTGCTCATGTTTAGCTTTAACATGTTGCAGGCGTAGAGCAACTCTGCAGGAGGATGCAATACTCATGATAGATGATTCCCCCAACAGCGGCTTCAGACACGTGCAGGAATATTATTCATATGAATCACACACGAGAGCTCTGAACAGCTATGTACACGACAAGTTTTACAATGCAGGAGATCGCCCACATTAGGCTAAAGCTAAACACAAAGGATACGTTAAACCAAACCGCACAGCAAGGACATACAGAAATAAACACGGCCTGCATGCAGCTTCAAGAGTTCATTTCTCTTTACATTGGTTTTTAAATACGGTTGCCATGGCATGGCTCTCTTACAGGGTTAATATAGTTACAAAGCACAGTGGTGAATATGATGTTGTCATCCCTGTGATTCCATAGTAACTTTATCTGTGGTTAATCTGGTCACATGTAATACATGTTTATGTATTAAAAAACAGGGCTTGAATCAAAGTCAGGGTTCACAGGCAAAAGATCAGGGACAGGCGGCAAAACAACAGTAAACAGTCCAAAGTCCAACACAGAAAAGAAACAAGGAGAAATACGCTTGGAATTGGATGCACAGGCAATCTCAAAACTTCACGCTAGACTGTTCAGAGAGATGGGTTTTTATCCTGATGCTAATGAGTGAGTGGGCGGAGATGACAAGCAACATGTGTTCGGGGAGATTGAGTCCGGTAAACAACTGAGAGTCCCCTTGTGAATTGCAAGATGGGATTGCCCTCTGGCAGGGCTCGACCGTACTTCGGCTGGGATCGTTACAGTGTATATCCGTGAAGTGCCTTTTTCATTATCTTATTATCTTGTACTGTTCTCTGAGGTACCATTAAAGGTCAAAAATGCATAAATATTCAGTACGACACAATAAGAACTGTTACTCAATATAGCTGAACATTTTTAATACAATTCTATGTTTAATTGGGGCTTATTTGTAAAAGAATCTGCATTTAAATAAAGCGAGCAAAGGACGTTTTACCACAACTTGGCACTGCAAAGTGAATTGAATGTTTTATTTGGGGCAGCTTTATCATTTGCTTTCTGCATAGACTTGCATTTGCCGCTCTCATTTACACTAAATGTGTAAACTGCTGGGTGGGGCTAAATAGGCAACAATGCAGAGTTACTGAGCGGGGCTAAACAGGCAATGCTGTAGAATCGGTGGGCGGGGCTAAACAGGCAGTGCTGTTTACCTTTACCTCACACTAAGAGTGTGTGTGGGTTTCTCGGCTAAAATGGAGAGTTTCTAGAGTGCTGCTGAATGTGCTGTGACCTCGTACAGTAGGATGGCGCAGAAACTCTACAGGCCAGTGTGAAACATTGTACATGTTTGGCCTGCAGTAGAACCTCCCGATGTTAGTCTCAGATCACATGAAGCACAGTGCTCTCAACACACACACACACACACAGCTCTGAAATGGAATGTGTCGAGTATTAACACTACTGTAACACATTTATCCACACAAAACATTTACACAGTTAGCAGCTAAACAGCAACGGTAAGTCTTACGTGCACCATCTACCAGAACTACAGTTATCTGACTTATTATATGGTAATAACATATGCATTAAATACAAAAAGTAAAAAGATACAAATGTTATTATAACCAAATACTATATTTCTATTTCCATATGCAGCGTGGTCCTCACAGGACTACAGAACTCGCTTCTCCAGAGTGAATAAATTGCCATCTAAATCCAAGTTTTATATTTATAGAGTCTAGGTGCTAGGTTCAATGTAAATTTATTTTTACTAGTGCCGTCGAACCATTAATTATGATTAATCACATCCAGAATAAATGTATTTTGTTTACATAATATATGTGTACTTTGCATATTTATTATTTATATATAAATGCACACACATGTGCACTCTTAAAAATGAAGGTGCTTCACGATGCTTTACGAATAACCTTTTCGTCTAAATGGTTCCATAAAGAACCTTTAACATTAAGAAACTTTCTGTTTCACAGAAGGCTCTTTGTGGAGAAAAAAGTTTCTTCAGATTATTAAAAAGGTAAGAAACAAATAGTTCTCTAAAAAACCTTTGACTGAATGGTTCTCTGCAAATAAATAAAAAAATGGTCCTATAGGATCGCTGTGAAGAACCTTTAATGGCACCTTTATTATTAAAAGTTTATATATTTAATAATATTTTTTATATTTGTATATTAAATACATTTATCTATAATATAAATTACATCTATACATTCAAATACATATATATATATATATATATATATATATATTTTTTTTTATGTATAAAACATTTTAAAGTTATATACTGTATGAATGGGTATTTATATATACATAATAAAATAACACAGTAAGTAAAAGTACTCTTTTGACTTCTTTTCACAGACGTCCACATCAGTTAGGTTTACTGTTAGGTTTGTCCAATCGTTATTAAGCAGCAAAACTGGGTCAATAATAATGTATTTGATTTATGAAGGATCATGTGACACTGAAGACTGGAGTAACAATGCATCACAGGTATAATTACATTAAAAACTGTTTTTTTTATTTTTTATTATAATACTTCAAAATGCTACTGTTTCAAATATACTTTTAATCAAATATACGCAGCCTTGATGTGCATAAGAGGCTTCATTTAAAGACATTTCACCACAACCTTTTGAAAATACAGTGAACATACATTAATAATGTCGTTATTCACCTAAAAATAAATGTGTGTTTTACAAGATCTTAAGTCTCCACAGAGAGAGAGAGAGAGAGAGTGTGCGGTATTAGGACATCAGAGTCAGTCGTGAGAAAACCACACTCCTACAATCGCCATACATCAACAAAACTATAGCTCACGCCCCCCCCACACAGAAAGATGGATTGTGCCACTTAACCCTCCGACATATTTACACTCTCTGTCCTTCTCAAACGCAGGGTGCTTGAGGTGATGGATGTAGCGTGATGTCACATTACTGCATAATAAATCACTAATAATTACTGCTATTGACTGCTGCAGCAACGAGCCTTAAACATGTCATGAATTACCTAATGGCAGAAGCGTTTAAGGTTTCATAAAAGGTCCTGATTGGCATCTGCAGAGGTAAACAGTGTGTTCTTTGCACACATCTGGCACTGCTCAGCAAAACCTCCCAGCATTCCTCTGTAATCCACCTGGTATGTGTGTCAGTCTTACCTCTTTTGTGTGCGTGTGGAAGGAGACGGACATGTCGAGCAGGAGTTTTCTTTGCTCTACTCTCCGGACAAAGTCCTGGATCCTGACCTCCAGGTGTCGCGCCGCCTTATAGATCTCCTCAGGGTCACACTCGCCCGTCTGGGCCAGCTGCTCGGCTGCTTCCAGGAGTTTATCTGCATTTGTGTAGGTGTTCTGATCCGGGAGAGAGAAGACAAGGCAAAGCTCGCTCAGTGAATGTTAACATTCAGACAATATTAGTCACATTTAGTGTTGTCAAGTGATTAATCACAATAAATCGCTTCAAAAATAAAAGTTTTTGTTTACATAATATACATGTGTGTACTGTGTATATTTATTATGTATATATGAAAAAATATCTTATGTTTATATTTTAAATAAATGTATATGTAACAGAAATTATATGAATATAATTGTACATAAATATTTTTGAAATATATGCTGTATGCGTATTTATCTGCACATAATACATGTGCACAGTACACATATATTATGTAAACAAAAAATATTTGGGATGTGATTAACTGCGATTAACCATTTGACAGCAATAGTCATTTAATTACAGATAAAGATCGTTATACAAGAGCGTTATACAAAATACAGATTGTTGCAAGCCAACTTAACAGTATTATAAAGGAAAATAGAGTTACTTAGTTACAAATGTAATTTCAGCTCTACAGAAGAGTCATTATTTAGCTTGCTCCAGGTTGATACAATTATAACAAACATAACATTTCTTGCGAGCAATATTTGGAAGGGAACACAAATACTTCAGTCATATTGTACTTAAACCTTTGGAAAACCTTGCTTCTATCATTATTTTAGCATGGAGACTGCATCATGGTTATTTTAAGTTATACGTTTTTCTCTGGTTTAATGTAAAGGCAGATTTTTTCTTCAAAACTACAGCAATGTTTGTTATGTTGTTTACAGTCGAGTCACTCTCTCTCTCTCTCTCTGCCACGACGATCTCGTAGGCTGCGCTGAACTGATACTATAACTTCGGACCCCGAGAAAAAAAAATAAAAGCCCGCCCACACTCCAAGCTGATTGGCTAATTTTGCTTAATAAACCAACCAGGATACTCTCTGTCTAGCATGCGCTATAAACAGGCTCATACACACAGTTCACATGCCCAAGGTCTCTCTCACTCTATCTTCTTCACTCCATCTTATGCACGGATTTTAAGATGCAAGATGCAGACATTAATGTTACATATTGTTAAATAGATAAGTAACGTTTTAATCGCTAACATAGCAGATTCATGGAAAATGACATCTGTAATCAGCATTTTTGCCACAACTAATTTATTAACGAATAAGCATTAACTATATTAAAAAGAATTGCTTTATTTAAAGTGAATTAAATTCCCTACTTACTGGAGTTCTACAACTAGTTAATGTACAGAGACGCAGTCACATACCTGACTTGCAGGTATAGCGCAGAGCTCAACTATTTTGAAATGCTTTTTTTGCGTTTGTAATTCCACTTACACAATGATTTTTTAGGTATATGTACATGTATTTTCACAATAGACAGTGCGATTTTATTTCATTATGATTTTAGGGGGGGGACAACCCTCAGATAGGGGGGACATGTCCCCCCTGTCCCCCCCGGGATTTACGCCCATGATTGTGATGAATGTTTGTCATTTGTCATTTAAATGGACCACATTCACATAATTACACTGTAAGAAGGACACAACATAAAGTGCTTAAAAAAAAAATAATAATAAAAAAATAAAATCATAAGTCAGCCTTGGATGGGATTTATTGATGAATTAAAACTTAATAAAAAGTATCGTGAAAGCTGAGCGTCCCGTGTTCATAAACCGTGTCATCCACTGACATCCAGGGCGCCGTTTCTTCCAGCGGGACAATTCGCGTGAGGGGAGACAACAGGGGAGAGATCCACTATTTATTACAGTTCTTTTTCTTTTTTTTTTTTTCTGAATCGTTCGCCTAATATATGCTGCGCATCCAGTGCGCCCTCCTGAGTCTGCTGCGCATCCAGTGCGCCCCCCCTGAGTCTGCTCCTGAGCCTGCTGCGCATCCAGTGCGCCCTCCTGAGTCGGCTGCGCATCCAGTGCGCCCTCCAGAGCCTGCTGCGCATCCAGTGCGCCCTCCAGAGCCTGCTGCGCATCCAGTGTGCCCTCCAGAGCCTGCTGCGCATCCAGTGCGCCCTCCAGAGTCTGCACCTCCTGAACACCCCCAGGGGAGTTTCCCCAAGAAAATTTTGGGGGGGGGCAGTAGGGTGGGGATCCTGAGAGGGGTGGGCGGGACGG
>JAUCMU010000072.1:687699-698310 GCA_032275025.1 Enteromius treurensis
CAGAACACTTAAGAAGAGATGATGCCAACCCCACAGAGGACTTCAGATGATGCCAACCCTGGAACAACACACAGCACCACTGAACTCTTCGAATGTTCCTTGTCTGTTCAATTATGTCATTAATTGATCTTTACCTCATATCTATGCCATATATACATGTACAAACTACTACTACATATACTGTAAAACATTACTTTGATGTAAAGCTGCTTTGCAATCATATGTATCATGAAAAGCGCTATACAAATAAATTTGAATTGAATTGAATTGAATAGTTTAGGTATTGGGTATAGGGATCTTGAATAAGGTCCAACATAATAAGGCAGTAGCATGCTTTATAAGTACTAATAAACTGCCAATATGCTAGAATTATGCTTAGCATTTAGTTCATAGTGAGAATAGGTCTCAGTGTTACAAAAAACAAAACAAACAAAAAAATACCATAACAATAAATTACCTTATAGCAATTTCAGATTATCAACAATATTCTTTAACTTAATCCACAGTTATACCAACCTGACATTTATAAATGTATAAATAAATGTATCTATTTAGTTAAGACTGAACAAGAAGAAGACTGTATTGTGAATTATGACATTTTCACAAAGAAATTTGTCTGACACATTGGTCTAAAATAAATAAAACATTAAATAAAACATTTTGACCTTTACCAGGAAAATAAAAGTATGTGTAAAAAAAAACAGAGCTTCTAAGATGTATAATGTCAGACTGATACCAAACTATAATGGAATGGGATCTCGTGGGTGTAAAGCAGTCAGTCTCCCACAGTCTGTCCCACTATGACTCACAACCCTCATTTACTCCAGTCATCATGGTTTCCCAGGTAACCGAGTCAAGAGCACTTGTGTGTTCTGCTGATAACCTCATGACTCACTGCTAACCACAACCAATTCACCACTAACCCCAGAAAGAAGCAGAAAAAAAAAAACACGGAAGAACCACTCTGATCTTTTCAAAATGGGCATCTGAATGCAAGACTGAGGCACAGATCATAGGAGGAGCTCTAGGGAACAGTGTGTTGAATGCAAACAAACACAAGACTCTTTTTAAAGAAACAGCTCATCCAGAAATGAGCATTCATCTTAAAAGAAAATAGAAACCAGTTTTCAGCAGAATGTTGACTCTAAGAAGAACATTTTCAGGATGCACATTCTCATTTTTTGTGGTGAACTATTCCTTTAATTCTAACAAGTAGCATTTGTACACAAACAAGACTTGTATGTGTACGAGTGTGGGAGGTCTGTTCATTTACTCTAAATAACTCAACCTACTCATTAACTGCACACTTCAAGACATTTGTCCACCTCTCAGCCTCCTTTACTCAAGAATTGCAAACATTTCAAGGTGAGGCAAACTAACATCACCAAATATGGGTAATAATAACAATCTGCCTCTCTGAAAACATCCAGCATGTTGATATCTCATTCAAATCAATGATCCAGGTTTATCAGAGCCGTATGTTTGTGTTTAAAGTGTTTCACCTGATCAGCGTTTGAAGGGTGAAATCTAACTCCACCAACCACCAATCGACGCATATCAGAAAATCTGAAGCTTGGATGTCTGTTGCAATTCAATGAAAATGTAATATAGGTTACATATATTTTAAACTCTGAAATGGTTAAAGTGTAATGCCAAATGTATTGGTGAGCATTTACCTAAAGATATTTAAAGCCTTAATTTACTAATGGATACTTTGCCACTTCTATTGAAATGTGTTTAAAATTATATTCAAATTTATTTGTAATTGCACATTAGTAAAATCTGCAGTAAAATACATTTGAGATGTATTTACATTCAGTACTGTAACGCTGCATGTCTTGGTTTAGTCTTTCACGATTTAGTTTTGCTTTCGTTTTCTTGTCTTCTTGTTTTTCCTTATTTGGTTCTGTTCCGTTTCTTGTGTAGTTAATTAGTTTCCCCGAACCTGCTCTGCATGGGCGGCAACCAGTGCCAGCTCCCCGGAAGCGGATTCAGATCCCCGCGGATTCCGTTCCGCAGTTTCGGCCAGGAGTGCTGATCCCGATCCCTGAAAGTATAGTTTGCCAGTCTTTGCCAGGAGAGCCGATCCCGATCTCCGCGGATTCCGTTTCGCAGTTTCGGCCAGGAGTGCCGATCCCAAATCCAGTTCCAGAATTATGGCCAGGAGAGTTGTTCCCGAATCCAGTTCCTAAAAATACGGCCACGAGTGCCGTCCCTGAATCCAGATCCTGAACTGTGGTCAGTAGAGCCTTATCTGAATCCTGATCCCGACTCATGGCCAGGAGTGCCGATCCCGACTCCAGTTCCAGAATTTGCACTGCAAGAGCGCCTCCCTGAGTGTGGCCTTCCAGATCCCCTCATCTGGGTCGATCGCCGGCGGCCATCTGCTCCGCCTTGGCCCTCCATTGGCTCTCGATCTCCACCCTCGTTGCTAGTGAGGGGCATCAAGAACTGCTCTGGACACGACAAGAGACTCTGCCCTATACAGCCTCCAGGGCGCCTCCACTTTACCTCACTATGTACTCTTTTGTGTTGTTACGGTTTTTGTGTTCTGTTCCGTTTCTTGTTTAGTTAATTCGTTTCCCCGATCCACCTCTGTCCCTAACCTGTTCTGAGTTCTCCCTAATTTTGTCCTGTTTAAAAGCCTTGTTTTGTCTTTGTCCAATTATTAACCCCCTAGGTTCGGCAAACACATATATGCATTTTGAGGCGTCTTCTCCTGATGACGCCAATAAGAACTTAAATTACACACTGAGTTTTGACCGTACAGATAAGAGAAATACATCAATCAAATCTGTGAAGGGTCTACTTTAACTTGTATACACATATAATAACAACACAACTTTGTGCATTTAGAAAATGAAGAAAACAAACAGGGTGCGCTGACTGCCATGTCGGTCTACGTGATCTTTATTTAGAAATGGTTTCTTTGTGTATACTGCCTGTTTGCTTTACATCTGTTTGCTTTATAATTAAAGTTCATCGTAAAATCATCGTTCTCATCTCCGCCTGCTTGAGGCTGCAGATACGTAACAAGTGCGTTACTAAATCAAAATAACGGCTTCTTTAAAGCACAATCCAAGAAATTATTTAAATATAATGAAAATGTACTATGAAGTAAAATCTTTAATATGAGATTATTACACAGTCCGTGTTTAAAACTGTATTAAGAAACTCTTTTTAAGTGCACCACATATATGCTTTTATGATTTTAGGTACACCACAAGTGCATAAAGTTTATCGCTTTGGAGTCAGAAGGTTCAGAAAAGAGAATAGAAAGGACTAAGAGCAACCAATACAGTGCTCATAATGACTGAAACTGATACAGGAGTACTGTAATGACCGTTTTATGGTCAGTGTAATGAACGGTATCGTCTGTGCTGCTCTCTGCCCAGTGTTTGGCCTGAATCTGGCCCCCGTTTGGGCTGGGTTTGGTCTCATTGGCTCTTTATGTCTTTGGTTCTAGTTCAGATCTTGATTTGGCCGAGTCTACTGGCTGTTCTGCAGGACTGACCCCGGACTGATAAAGCCTGAGCTGATTCCAGGCCCAGAGCTGCCACAGACCTGCTGAAAGAGCCTAAGGGAGAGATATTAACTGCTCCTCTGGGCAAACATCCAACACTCCAAAAATTCAAAGAAAAAAGACATGCTGAGTAAAAAACTGTACAACTCTAAATTTATGGTGAACTGTTGACAAATTTCCTCATTCAGCATTCTGCGCTTTACAATTCTTGATGAATTACTGCACATCTAAAAAAAACAAAACAAACATGAAAACTATTTTTTTTTAAGGAAAGGAGCCCTATTATTCCTATTTTTAGGATATTAGCAGTTAATATCTTATGTCTGGGAAGTTTCAGCTCAAATTAACCCACAGATTATTTATTATATAATTGTGAAGGCTGTTTTAGTTTATGTCTATTTAAATGTAAATGAGCTGTTGTTTATTAAGGGCTGAACTTTTAAAGCACGTATCTCAGATACTCCGTTAGAAAACATCTGTTTGGTTATGATTACCTTGTGCTTTAAAGCATATATGGTCTACTGTCACACGGCATGCGAGTACTAAACTACTGTAAGTTCTCTTTTATGTTTCATTGTGCTTAAACTGTCAAATACACACACATTTATGTTAATACACATTTACAAAAAACAAAAAAATGTCTGGTTTTGTCTGTGAAGATAAACCGCTGAAAATAAAATGGCATGCTTTTTTACATTTTATTGGGTTGGTTGATGTGCCATCTTTAAAGTACTGGGGTGGAAGCATAATAAAGTTACGGCATCAGATTGCAATACCATTGTATACTTTGATATTTCACAGTACTTTACCATATTTACAGTACGTGGCATGGTGTTTGCTTTTCATTTTACAACAAAACAATGCAAACAGCTGTATCTATTTCCAATTGAGAGTCTAGACATATGTGAACATTCATCTACCTGTTGGACGTCCTGCTGAAAGACACAGAGCTGCAGTCTCTGATGCAGACGGACTTTACGGTGCTGCCAAATGCTCTCCAGACGTCTCTGGTGATGCAGGACCTCATGGACCACGTCCAGAATACAGTGCACAGCTTTAGAGTAGTTAGCAGTCGCAGTCAGAGACTCTGCGTTACCGGGACTCAACGGCCGCTGAAGGACATCCAGCAAAGCCTTCCCATCCTGGCTCACCTTCAGAGAGAAAGACATGAGAAATATTAATCAGCAGTTCATTTGACCAGAAGTGACAGTCACGACAATCGTAATGTTACAGATTCATGTTCTTCTTTTGAACTTTTACATCTTCGAAGAATCCTGAAAACTGCATCATGGTTTCCACAGTATATATAAAAAAATAAAAACACTTAACAATATTCAATGCATTTTTGTAAAAGTTTACTGACCCTAATAATAATTATTATGTGTGTGTGTGTGTGCATATAATTGCCACTGTAAAAAAAAAGATTACAAGATTAAAGTCTTGATTAATATTTTAAGAGAAGTCAAAATGATCAAGCATTATCAAGTCATAGGGATATGAGACTTCATTCTCGTAATTTCTGCTTGATTCCCAAACTTCATTCTTGCAAAAAAAAATCTATTGAAATAATTCTCGTATTTATGACTTTATTGTCATTATATTAATATTTTAATCTTGTAATTTTAGATCTTTATAATGTAGTACTAAAACACTGTCATATTCTAAATAAGTATTAGCAAATCAATTAAAATTGAATTTCAACACTTCATTTTAGCTAAATTTTCTATACTGAAGGTGTAAGTGTAGAGATAACTACTAAAACGATAAACATAACTACCCAGGTTCTACTTTTGTTTGTGATCTGAACAACACTAAACCTAAACATTATTCAAAAGCAGGGTTACAGCATTGCTCACTGCCATTTGTTGGAAACTGAGCTACCAGCAGAAACCCAGTGCATATTTAACAGAGTGAAACTAACCTTAATGTTGTATTGTGTACTGACAATCTGACAGTGAACGAGCCATTATGTTTTAAATGAGATCTACAACAGAGCACATTCTCTAGTGTCAGATCATTAAACAGAGACATGGCTAAACGATCAAGGACTTGGAAACACAAGGATGAGAATTCAGTCATGCAGTTTGAGGGGTGGAGGTCTGGGAACTCAAGTAGTACAATAACATCATGGCATTGTTTTCCTGTTGTGTCTTCAGATTAATTAGGGCTGGTTCACTCATTTCTTCTAGTTGAAACAACATTAGTACAGCTTTAGACTGATTATGTAACATAAGCACAGATACTTTACATCATAACCGAACAGTTTTAGACATGACCGACACCTGAATGTAACAAACAACTGTGCCAAGCAGATACGTTGATCTGAATGATAACAATGTACATGTGTACATATATATATACATACATTGCATATGTTGTTTATGTGATACTCCCCAAAATGGCGCCAGGGTGTCGTGGAGAAGACAGATTGTGGAATAGTCATTCATTTGTTTTCTTTGCTCACAAAAATTGCTCTGGTAGCTTCGTTAAATTTTTGTTCATTTAAAAAAAATAGTTGTTGAGATCTCACCTCTGTATAAGCTTGAGTGACTTGTTCATATAGCGTCTGATGGTGATGAATGGCCAGTTCCAGATCCTGCATCTCTGATGGCAGCCCGCCCTCACTGCACATCTTACACCAGGCTTCCACACCGGACAGAAACTGCACACACAGGCCATTACATACCATTGCTTTTGACAGCATTAGCATGTTCTGAGATCTACAGATGAAAAACACAGACGATAAATAAGACACCGGGCACCTGCTCAGATTTCTGATGGAAGACGGCAGACATGGCGAGGATGGTGCTGCGTTCATCAAGGGCGGCGGCGAAGCTCTTCCACTCCTGATCCAGCTGTGTGCTGATCTGTTTGATCTGCTGAGACGCGTAGTGACCCGCCTCTGACAGCCGCGAAGCCACCGACATGATGCGGTTTATGTTCACATACGCATTCTGGAAAAAAACATAAGATCATTGTAACATGTAAAGGCAGGAGAAATAAACAAACACAGCAGAAGAGCATGTCATGTAAACTAGGGAGAATCCAGAATTCAGTGCATTGCAATAAAGCAATAAATCACTGGAGGTTACAGTGAGCATGTCAGTAAAATAATATTGTGAAATACTAGTTAATATTATAAAATAATGGTTTTGTATTTGAATTTCCTGCGATCAAAGCTGAATTTCTAGCATCATCATTACGCCAGTCTTCAGTGTCACAACATACTCCATAAATCATTCTAAAATGCTCATGTATTATCAATGTTGGACACAGTTACAATGCTTAATATTTATCTGTAACACTCAGCACCCAGTGTTTATTTTGAAATAGAATATATTTTCTAACAAGACAATCTTTACTATCACATTTTAAATTTGTTAAAAAAAGAAAGAAAAAGTTTGTTACACTTTAAATAGTTTATTAGATAGTTGTTCACTTTTTATACTTTTTGTTACAGTGTAATTATACAATTAAGTACTAAGTTATATTAATTAACTACATGTACTCAGTATATGGTTAGAGTTGCTTTTCTGTAATTATGCATAATTAATTGTTATTATAATTGTAAAATTGTACATGCAACGTGTAACAAGGACACATTAAAATAAAGTGTTACCAACAGTACTTATGTGTACATCATTACAAAATATTTTAAATGATGAAAATTCAGCTTTGCATCAAAGAAATAAATTGCAATATTTTTTTTATTATTAAATAAAAACATAAAAAAATATACTGTTTCTTAAACATTTGAATCACAGTGTGTGTATAGCTTCAAACGCTACTCATTCAATTAGAATTTAGAGTCTGAACTAGCCATTAACAAAAGAGCATTTAAACAGATCAGAGTAATGACACTGTGAACACAAACAAACGCATGCTGGAATTATAGCTTAATGAGGTATAAAACAACAATCATGCTGGGATTAAGAAGAGGAGGATGAATGAGCAGCGTGAGTGTGATTGTGTCTGAGCTCAGATGATTGGGAGGTTGATTAAAGTGGTAGGAGGAATCCTGGATAGCTGAGCAGAAGACAGCTCTCTGAATGACATACTGTGAGCATCAGAGAAGCAATCAGGCTGAATAAGCTGTATAAAGCCTGCTAGACCACCTTTGCTTTGATTGTGGGAAGCCGGTTCACTTTGAACAGTGGACTACCTCAGCCTTTCTCTCTTTCATTCATCTTTGCAACATACATGATGGTACTTTTAATAGTGTCTCATCACTTTTGTCCAGTCATTAAAAGTCCACACAGCCAAAGAAGCTTTGAAATGTTCATATAAACATTGTAAACATAACCCATAAGAATAAAACTGTTTAATCCTTCTTTAAGCCTTCTAAAGAAACACAATCGATGTATTTAGTAAATAGAATTACTTTACAGTTTGATTTTTATTTATATATAAACACCGATCAATGAATATACGTTTGGTGCTTTTAAGTTCATCAGGGAAGTCTGAACGTATGATCTGAAAGTTGAAATGATGAAATATATAATTAGAATATTATACTGTATATTAGTGCTTTCAAATGACTTTAAAAGTAAAATAAAACAAGATTTTGGTCACACTTTATTTTAAGGTCCAATTCTTGCAATTAACAAACCACTATGATTTTTGTCTTAATAAACTACTAATTTTCTGCTCATTAATAATAGGTGAGGTAGTTGTTAAGTTCAGGTACTAGGTATGATCAGGGATGCAGAAATATGTGCTAATAGTACTAATAAACAGCGAATATGTTCTTAATAGCCATACTAATAAGTGACTAGTTAATAGTGAGAATAGGCCAGGCTGTTTTGGGTCCCCTCTGACTCCCAAATTATTTTTTTCCTGCTATGGAAGTCAGTGGTGACCCAAAATATCTTCCTTTTTGTTTGGCAGAACAAAGAAATTCATAAATGATGACAGATTTTTTTTATTTTTGGGTGAACATTTACTTTACCGATTTGGTATAAATTACATATGAAATCATCAACTTTATCTTTAACTTTAGCTCTGAATTTTAACTCAAGAAGTAGTGGCATCCAAGACCAGGAAACATGCCCCAGCATGACGTACCATGGAGTTCATGGCAAAGTGGTTGTGTTGAGTCTGAAGCTCCACAGCGTGCTGGTAACTCACACCGATCTCTGTGTGGCTCTGAAGAAACAACTCCTTATTGTGACTGATCCAGTCAAACATCTACAGAGAGAAGAGAACACAAGGTCATTACATATAATCCTGCCCCATTCCTTTATGAAGCTTACGTATCACCACAGCTGGGGGTTTGTTATTAACTGGACGGCATGTATAATTAATCAAACACAGACTAACACACGTCAGGCTAAGGACAGATAATAGATTGACGAATGTACAAATCTTAACCGCTTTGTTTCAACAGACGATAAGGGATCCATTAAGATAAGAGCGTTAATATAGGGAGACATCACTGTTCTGTGTTTGAGTAGGACAAATGAAAGATTATTTAAATGTTTGCTGTATTGTCATGACAGCCCGACTAATGTAGATTAATCCACGTGTTGATAGTGTGCTGCACTTAAGAAAAGATAATAGTTGTAGGACCTTTTAAAGGATTATACGGTCGAGAACATTCGTCTAGCAACATTTCTAAGACAATCTTGAGAGAGCCTGACCAGACTGGTTGAAAACTGTTAAAAAGTTGTAGTTTAAAAAGTTTAAAAAAGATTAAAGTTTGATAGATAGACTGTTGATAGATAGTTGCTAAGGTACCCAGGTGGTTGCTAAGGTGTTACTAGCATTTATATACCATATATTTTCTCATAGTTCAGATCAAATTTGACAACTAATGTATGCAGAAACCATGGTAAATTCTACAAAAGTTCTTCAAACTGAAGAGCAAACAATAAGACAATCAAATTCCATTCCCAATTAATGCACAATGCATTCCAAATATTATACTATTGCAACTGTAGATACTTTACACATCAAAGTTTCATGTACTGCATTAATTAATTCATAAGAATACTTTAATTAATAGATGTAAATGCAGCATAATGAATAATAAACAAATATGCAAATACCAAAGTCATTAAAATTCATGTTTTACCGCCATGGCCTTAACTGCTTCTGAGTTCTAAACAATGCATCCTTCAAAACCGAATTTCTGTCCTGAATAAATATTTAATTAGAGCTACAAATTAATTGGATTTGTAATCTAGATAAGAGCTGAGAGACAGCATAATTGATAATGCAGTTGACTGCCTGCATTCCTATTACATTAAATGGTGGGTTTAATTGAATAGGTCTGGGCTCGTTCTAAGAGAAGTTGGACAGAGGCATTAATTAGCAAAATGACTGCTCGCTCATGGCCTTTTGACATAAGGAGGACTGGCACATTGACAGACAAATGATTTTCACTCATGACGAGTGGAAGCTTGTGAGCATAGAAGCCAAAAATAAACGCCTGCACTCATCAACACAAAGCAGTAATATGTACTCAGCATCAGACGGCCCCTCTGGCCCTTCACCTTATCTCTGAACGTTTATATGAAACTCACTGCCATCAAGTGGGTGGAGTTAGTGTGAGCTTACACTTTTAACCCTACAAAGCCTGCAATAACATGCTAACCTCTTATCATCGTTATCAGAACTCTATGAGCTACATGTCTACTCTGTCGTCTGATTGGTTTCATTTTTAGCAAGAAAAAGGCCTTTTAGTATAATTTAAAAATGCCCCCTTTAGACATTTGTCTTGTGGCTGTGAAACGTTAATGATTAAGTAAATATAAGAACAACTTAGTAATATTTTAAGAAGTTCTTAGACTAAAGCTACTTTTTTATTGAATGTAAGTATAAAATATGATACACCAAACTTTTAAAGTAATGTTGTAGATCTGTCATTCATCACTGAATTGCATTGCATTATTTGTTTTTGGCCTCCCACAATAAATACTACAGAACTTTGATTATAAATCTAAGCATTTATATTAGGGGTGGGCATAGATTTTTTTTTTTTAATCTAAATTAATCTACATCAATTTTAAAATTAATCTAGATTAAAATGGCTCATTTGAGATCTGCCGAAGGCATTCAGAATTTGTGTGCTACCTATTATATTTGAG
>JAUCMU010000072.1:706864-720979 GCA_032275025.1 Enteromius treurensis
GTAGAACCATCTCAAGGATGATCAGAAGAAATGGACAGCACCTGAGTTAAATATATGAGTGTCAGAGCAAAGGGTCTGAATATTTAGGACCATGTGATATTTCAGCTTTTCTTTTTTAATAAATCTGCAAAAATGTCAACATTCTGTTTTTCTGTCAGTATGGAGTGCTGTGTGTACATTAATGAGGGGAAAACATGAACCTAAATGATTTAACCAAATGGCTGCAATATAACAAAAAGTGAAAATTTTAAGAGGATCTCAATACTTTACATACCCACTGTAAGTTACACACTAGAGTAGCACAGCAGTAAACTGCAGAAGACAAGATCACCTTATTTTTCAGTCTATTCAGGGGTCAAAAACCTTTAGATCAAAGGATTGGCATGCCTTTTCCATTCTGCTGAATGTTTTCTAGACTTCATTTAGATCATTTTAAGAAAACTGCTATGAGAAAAAAAAAAGTAAATTAATGAACAATTAACCTTGAATGCATTTGTTTATTACTATTATGAAGCATTGAACGAAAGAAAGAAAGTATAATTAATTAATACATGAGTGAATGAATGAATACATAAGAACCTGCAATATTTTTAAAAGAACATGATCATATGAATAATAATTAGATAATATGTATAATGTCTAATAATTAATTATAGAATTAGTTGCATCTCATGTCACTTACCCAGCAACACAGCTAACTGGAGACATTCCAAACTAGTTAGGCTATTCAGCTTACAATTTCTCACTGTGAGAATGTAAATGCTTATTCTTGAATAATTCTCTCAGTAAGGAGCTTAGAGAACAAAACCACAGCAAGGCAGAGTTTATTCAAATTCCTTTCATGTGAATATTTTACACTGTGATCCATTAATAAGATACACAATGCAGACTAATATTGTACTATGCCGTATGACACTCTCTGCTCTCAAAACAGCCCAGGAGGGCAGAGCAGAGATCCGTTTATACAGGATAAAGACACATTTAAATCCATAACGCTCAAGTCTGCTCTGCACAGATTAACGTGAAGCTCACCTGGGCACAGTGGACAGGTACGTCACGAGTCGTCTCAGGTCCTCTTGCTTTATTCGGTCATGGTTACTCCTGGCAGGAAAGGTCAGGATGGGGCCACCTCTTTTATCACGACCTCCTGCAAAAATAAATAAAAAATATTGTTAAACATAGTAAAAGAACATCTCCAGAAGTCCCTAAGTGACACATTAGATATATTTAAATGTAAATAGTTTAGTTTCTTCTTATTTTGCCATCATAAAGATACAGGGATGAGATGGAATGAAATATTATAATTCAAAACATTTGCGTTCTCTCGTTATCTTCCCCTTTTGCTGTACTTTTAGTTCTGGAACTAAAGCTGTGCGAAAGGCCCTTTGCCTTCACTTGCAAGACTTTTCTTTGCCTTTGAGTTTTTTTTTATTTTTTATTTTGGTTCATTTCTAGCATCATACATAAATTAGAAGTTTGTATACTATCTCTATGATGATAAGACTTAGAAGGCAGCAGTTATCTATAACAAGCATATTACTATTGCTCTTATAACTTGCATACCTAACTACAGAAATGAACAACACCTCTGATCAAGCAGTTTTTGAGGAAAAGCGAGGAGAGAGAAGATGAGCTCATTAGAAGCAATTATAGGAAATGGGGGATAGAGAACAGGATACATGATAAAAAATGTGAATGAGAGAACGGAAGAAGGACGACAAAAAACAGGTAGATATTGTGCTGACAAATCATTATTTATAACTCTAGAGATTCATCCCTGATTTCCCCCTAAATTTACACATGCAGGACAGCGAGAACTCATTCAAAACTCATTATGGCAGTTTCACATCACTAAGCATTCACATTTATTGTAGACAGTGTTTGCATTATAGGCATTTGATGGCTGCTTTATTTCACATCTCAAAAGATTAACTAGCACACAAATCACTGTGCCTGAAATACAATATTTTGACTTCTGCGTTGCATGCTTGAACGAGCTCACTAAATTCATCCAGCTGCTGAAACTAAACTCGTCCAACATATGAAACAGCCTCAGGTTAAAATCTGTGGAGTTCTGAGAAAACCCCTCTACACTAAACCTAAGAGACTGACGTTTTATAGAACTGAGTAGAGTCTCTTCACATCAGTGTTACTGTAGTTTAAAAACAGATCATTTTCACTAGAGCCAAATAAAAAAGGCTCAGTGTCAGGCATCAGTCATTAACAGAACGTGTAAGCAAATACAACACAATTAAAATGATATGCTTTTAGTCACTCACACTCAAAACATCTCACAGATCTCACACTCACCTGATACAAACGCTATTTTTTCTCTCAGCACAGGAAGGACATCAGACGCTTTAATTCCTTCACTTCTGAAAGACCCTGAGAATAAAAGAGGAGAAAAAGTCATGTTATATTGTTTGTAATCTCATTATCACTACGTATTCAACAATAATTTACTATCTGAAGAACATTTATTTTGTATAAATGTAACAGTATACTACAAAGCTACTACGGTATAAAAGGTACAACAATCGATTTTCTTTGTTCCCTCAAAAGGGTTTAAGGAGACATTCCTGAAACATTTAAGCTGATACTTAAGATCAGGATATCATAAAGATAACCAAGACCTCCATCAGCTCTTCTATGAAAACACAACCCAGAGCAATAAAAGCTTTCACTGGGTCTACAGTAAACTCCTTCACACACATCTTCCTTCCTGTCCATGTCTATCTTCTTGTCTCCATTCATCATGCCCAAACCCACTCTCTCATTTTTTTTAATCCTACTATCATAAAGCAGCATAGATAGCTGATAAGAGCCATCATAAACACTCAGGATAAAGCCATCTGAAGTGAGGTGTCTCTTTAGTACTACTCTCCTCCCCCAGGACTCTCTGCTTCACAGGAGCGGATCAATGCTGCTGATTCTTCACATTAAAGACTCTGCTAATGAACGACTACATTATAGAGGTTCGGAGAGGGACGTGATCACGTAAGCTTCAGCAGTCCGGCTGATTGTGCATCAGATAGAAGGCAGATGTAGTTCAGCAGATGATTAGAAACACCCTAACATGGATAATTAAGCACAACCAAAGATTTGATACTTGCTACAGCTAGTAAGCAGCAGTTGGTGTTTATAATTAATGCTGAACATTCTCATTTGAAGAAGGCTCACTGGAAAAACATTCACTCACATACAAACTTGACACAACTCCAAAAACACGTCGATCACTGCAGTTTCAAAACTGAAATGATTACTAGTGACAGTACATAAATGTGATGTGAAACAGCATGGTTGCTTCAGCAAATTTATTTTTATTTGAAATTCGCATTTGTTAACAATTAGGTTAGTTTAGATGCTAGTTTATTTTTATTTTCAAATCCGAACCTATTGGAGATTAGACTATTAACCTTTTATCGGACATTGCCAAAATGTATAGACCAATGACCAAAATAATGAAATGTTGTTGCATTGATGTGTTTGGTAACACTTTAGAATAGGGAACACTTACAGGTATTCCTTATTAACTACGACTTTTCTCTTAATAAATTCCTCATTTGTTCCTAATTAATTAATTAATAATTAATTCCTAATTAATAGTTAGTAAGGTAGTTGGTAAGTTTGGATTAGGGATGAAGAATAAAGTGTTACCATCTGTTTCTTCTAAGAAATGCCAATGCCCTTCGAAAGAAGTGAAAGAAGCAATGCATTATAATGATCTGTTTCACCAGAAGAAAAAGCCTCTAAATTTCTAAATCATTTTATTTTTATGTAAGACATATAAACAGACTAAACCCACAAAGCCCAAATTTTTTACTCTCTAGAGTGCAATTTTGGTCTCTTTGACATCTCTTTCTTCACTCGTTATTTGACCATATGCTTCCATTGAAAACATTTGCATGGTAAAAAACTGCATTAAAAAAATGCTAAATAACCCTTTTTCATTTAAAATGTCAGTTACAATTTGAAACGTTTACTTTGCTGCATACTGCTCCGTGCACTTCTTTAGTACATTGCTCCTAACTGCTAAAAATGCTTGTTAAATCAGGTGGGAGCCATTAGGAAAGAAATCTGTACTCTCGCTACCTCTAATAACAGGGTGAGTGGTGTTTGAGAGGTGGAACGAAAGACTAAATGAGAAGATGAGGGGAAACACAGGAGGCACAGAGTGAGGGATGGACTGAGAGATGAGGAGCTGTAATGGGGCAGAAATGAGGGATTGGATTACAGAAAGACTAAAGCTCAGCCCCATTAAAATGAGAGACAGCATCAGATGAAAGAGAGGCCCGTCTGTCTGCGCTCAGCTCACTCAAACACCTGCATTAGTGCTCAAACTATCTGTCCTCCTCCAGGGCGACTAGAGAATTTATGAAGGGCAGAGGGGAAGTGCACTTTCCTGTACCTCTCGAGCAAGACATTGCTATTTTATCAATCAAGTCCTGTTTTTACAGAACCTCATTTGTATGAATGTTTCATGTCAATAGCTTCTTTTGTGTGTTTCTTCTCACTTGCTCTTTGCGTTTCTCACATCATTCAATGGCGTTAATGAAGCTGTCAGTTTGACATTTATACTGCATTCATTTTCTGTTCCACACAGTGCGTACAGTATAGATCCAACATAACTTAAGCTCAAAGTGTTTTTGTAGTGAAATGTCTACTGTCACAAAATACAACTTTGACTTATTCTTATTTTTATCATGTTTACATTAACGCACTTACATTAAAAGTCTATGGGCCAAGTGCAATAAAAGACTTTAAAAGCAGAAACATGATATTTTGCCTAAATTATTTAGTAAAAATGTGTTATTTGAGCTTTAAATTTGCCTAAATTGTCCTTTTGAGGTGGGGATACCTTTCAAGTATTCTAACATAACTCCTGTGGTTAGATTTTTTCTCTGTGTAAGTGAAAAACTGTAAGATGATCACGGCATTGCAGTTGAAATATTATACAACATTTATATAACTTTGGCTATACCTTTCAAATAGTATTCCGCCTTTATGTGCTGATTGACAAATGCAGTCAGTAAAGCTTAACTTACATTAAAGTTATCAATTCCCATTGGGAGGTCACATTAATTTTAGTAAATCATTTCCCCCCCATTTAAATGCATTTTAGTATTTTACTAGTATTTATTTAGTAGTTTAGTGATAGGAAGTTAGTTTTCAAGGCCATGCCATGGTTTCACCCACCTCACAGTTTTACCTTTAAACCACATCCTCCGTTGCATTTAAGCAATTCGGTTAAGAAATAGTTTCAGCAAATCCAGGTTAAAGATTTTTTTTAAAAAACAACCAAATTGGACATTCCTGTGATCACCATCATAACATGACACTTGTTTCACTCCATCAAGTGACGCATCTTTGCCAAGATCAAATATTTCCATGAATGATTCAGTGTATACATGTTTCAATGTGTCACACATACACAATCACATTTACTCATCAACAAATACAACAATTCAACAATTATTTGACAAATAAAAGAGCTGATTTGTCTTATCGGTAATTCTTCCTGAGATCCCTGGCATTTAAAGCTTGTTTTTTTCCTTTACTTCAGTCTTCAATACATTGAAAAATAAACCGGAAGTATAATTAAATTAGTTGAAAATGGGCTCTGAGAAGTTTAATGCTGTATGCGTGCAATAGCTCAGACCCTGCAAAGAATGTCTAAGATTTCCTCATATAAAAAGTGAATGGGACATCATCGGGCTTTGTGTCTTGAATAGAGTCTAATTTTCATCTACTTAACACACAGCATTGTTAAGAGACAGCTGGCAAGTGCTGAATCAATGTTAGTAGGTTGCATCAAGCATTTACTGTCATCAGTGTTTTCAGCACATTGAATGTGTATCGGGAGGAAAGAGCATTTCTTCAGGGTCGTCTCCAGCAGCACAATCAATTAAATTGTGCCGATTTTATGCTAAACATTATGAACAGACTCTGAAGGATTTTAATAGTGACACTGAAAAAGAATTTGGATAAGAAACTGTTCAATAAATATCAAAGAAACAGCAGTAAATTAAAATGTTAAAGTAGATAGATTGGAATGCACTAGCTACGTATGCATTGTTTGGAAGACATGGGGTGTTTTTTTGTGCACCATGCAGCATGCATGAATAATCTCCTAGTGGTAGCAAGTCTCCAAATTTGCTCTGCAACAGCAGCGTAAGCAGACCTCGTGTGCGCACTAACAAACCAACTCCAAGATTTGTCCTCACTAGAATCTAGTTATTTGTTACTGTAAGTTAATAAGCAGAGAAACTTTTAATAAACACTCACATAAAACAAGAGCAACCCAGCGATCTGCCGAAACCCCCCGCCTCCTGTTGTCAAGGACACCGTCACCCCCAGCAACACATCTACGTACAAAGAAACCAGGTCAAGCCCATCCCGCTGAAAGAAGCTTTGGCCTGCTTTCTCCAGCATGACTCTAGTACAGCTGAAACATTTATTAAAAGACAGACCGGAGTTACAACAAACACACACGTTAAGACACTGATATCTTCTTAGCAATCTGAGCATATAGCTTATAGTAATGTAGGTAAGCAGCCATATGCTGATCAGATGCTTCGGATCTCCCCTGGGGAGAAAATCAAAAAGGAGGTCCAAATCAGAATGCAGAGACTGGATTTAAGAAAACACAAATCCCATTTGAACGGATCTCCATATCAACTCTCAAGCTGTTGGGAACACACGGGTCCCTGTAATGTACTTGATGTCTGAAATATGCCTGCATGGCTCAGTACACATCTGTTAGGTCAATAACACACACGTTTGCAAATGTTCTGTAATGGAAGAGATTATGGATCAAGGGGTCCCATGACATTAATCTTTCAGACATTACAAACAAATAGACAGTATGTAAGATCATTCCTCTCAGAGAAAAACAAAAACAGGGACGTGACATGACATCACAATATTTCTTCCTCCACAAGGCACCTTTCTACGGCCCCGAAACATTTCACTTGACAAAACAAATCATTCATGCTTTCCACTGTGAAAATGAAGCACACCTAATTGTGCAGGTCCAATTCTCCCCATTCAAAAACAATTAGCTACCCCTTTTGCCTCATGTGTTGAGTTTCTTTAACTTTTTTAAAATATAAAAGTTATATTTTGCTGTTATAAAATGATGTTTAAAATATAAATTACCCACGGTTAGGAGTCATCCAAAAATCCCGCGGTTGGTCGGGTCGTTTGAAATAAAGATGCCAGTTAAACCTTTGTAATTTATATAGTACTAGACACAATTTTCTAAGAAATACATAGGCCAACACTTTATTGGCTAAATAAACGTACTGACGCGAAGATGACGCACAAGCTTTGTCTGCATGTGTAGATGGAGGCTGCAAGAGAAAAGGTGAGGACTGGGGAGTGGAAGCTCTGCAAATATACAAATAGAAAGTGCAAAGTGTGTGAGACATTTGCTGAAATAATGAAAGATGATGACCAAAGTGTGTAGGCTACCTTTTAAACGCTGAGCATTATTAACTGTTGAATAAATGCTGACACGGGACAAAATTCACGATTTCCCAACACGATGAACTGAGCAATGCCATTGTATCATTTTATTAGGTTACTTTTAAACGCATATAGCTCAGTAATGTCAGTTTTATGTATTTTAAGGGGCGGGATTTTTGTTGGGAAAGTGGGGGGGAGACGCACACACCATTGAAAGAAAGCTTGGCACATTTAACTCATAACTGACTGAGATATCTAACAATCTACCATACGATGCAAATACACATACACAAACACACACAAACATACATCCTCCAAATGCCTGGAGCGGCACCATATGCATGTCAGCAACAGTTATCACACCATCTCTCATTCAGCCTTCTCATTACATTGGTTCTTGTTTTTCTCTCTGACAGTTTTCCAACCGTCACATGCAAAAACACTAAAAAAATCTATGAAGTATTGATGGAGAATGCATGTCACACTGCTAATTAGAAGCTGAGAGGAGAATCAATGTGCCACCAGGACCGCCAATATGACCCGCAGCGACCAAATCTCACTAATGTCACCAAAAAAACTACACAACAAACCCAGTACACCAGCATTACACACATTATACAAACAAGAAGAAACTAAACCAACCAAGAGTTTTTATTCATACACACTGAATTTAAGTTCACACTGTTTAACAGTTTTTTAGTTAAGATTATATTTTAGATTTAATATTTTAAATAAAACGTCTCTGGGTTATGTATATAACCCCAGTTCCTTGAAGGAACCCAACACTGCGTGAACATGCTTTGGGAAACGCCTCGGCGTTAGCCACCCTCTGAAACTGCTGTGAAATCTGTCCAAATTAGGCTCCGGCCGTCATAGGCAGTGACGTCATGATTACCGGAGCTTAAAGCCCAGGTGCCGTGCATCACACATCAGCTCAGAATGAAGCGAGCGCTTGGCAGGGGACGCTGTGGGTGTGGTTGGAAACGCAGTGTCTCGTTCCTTCAAGGAACTTGGGTTATATACATAACCCAGAGACGTTCCTTTTCAGGAACTCAACACTGCGTGAACATGCTTTGGGAATGAGTCCAACAAACCCATACCCACAAGTTCAATGCCTAGTGTGGAGCAGCACAACTGAGGACAACCAAACCCGGAGTAGCTGGAAGGTCAAGCCCATAGAACCTTGCAAAGGTCAAGGTAGAGGACCAACCAGCTGCCTTGCAGATGTCCGAAACCGAGACACCTGCTAAGTAGGCTTTTGTAGACGCCACACCCCTAGTGGAATGAGCTCTGACTCCCATCTGCGAGGGGAGACCTGCAGAGTAATAGGCCGTAAATATAGCCGCCACCATCCATCTTCTCAAAGTCTATTTTGAAGCAGGTAAACCTTTCTGCGGAGGACCAGCTGGTCCAACTGCCTCCATGCTGCAGACCTATGAATGTACATGTCCAGTGCTCGCATCCAGGCGCTACTGATAACGCCTGTAAATCACCTACTCTCTTGAGTGAGGAAAGTGCCATCAGGATTACTGTCTTGATGGTTAAATGCCGATCAGAGATCTGATCTAAAGGTTCGAATGGTGGTTTAGAGAGAGCTTCTAAAACCACAGTCAGGTCCCATGTAGGTACCCTAGAGCGCACCACCGGCCTCAGCCTTAGTGCGCCCTTTAAAAACCGAATAACTAGTGGGTGTCTACCCACTGAGTGGTCATCAATAGGTAAATGAAAGGCTGAAATAGCTGCCATGTACACTTTGAGGGTTGAATGAGCTATTTCCGTAGAGAGTCTCATTTGTAAAAATTCCAGAACTGAGCCAATCGAGCAGTTTACTGGTTCTTGTTGCCGTTCTGAGCACCAAGAAGTGAAGAACTTCCACCTGAGTGAATATAACCTTCTAGTTGAAGGAGCTCTTGAGTGCAGAATAGTCTGAGCGACCTCAGCTGACAATCCTGCCGCTATGAGCTGCCCCCTCCGAGGCCACAGCCATAGAATGTACATCTCTGGGCGTGGATGAAGGACTAGCCCTCCTTGCTGGGAGAGTAACTCCGTCCTGACGGGGATAAGCCACGCCACCATGTCGAGGAGAGAGACCAGGTTCGGAAACCTTACTCTGTTCGGCCAGAATGGTGTTACTAACAGTAGGCTGACTGCATGCTGCCAAACTCTCTCTAGTACTGCTGGGAGCAGAGCAATGGAGGGAAAAGCATACAGAGGGCGCCTCGGCCACCTCTGCAACCAGCGGAGCATTAACACTTTCTTCTAAGAGAATATCATTTTGCAAAAATTCCAGAGCTGAGCCAATCGGGCAGTTTAACTGTTTTTTGCGGTTGCTCTGTGCACCAAGAGGTGAAGAGTTTCCACCTTGGCGCATACAACCTCCTAGTTGAAGGAGCTCTGGAGTGCACAACAGTATGAGCGACCTCTGCCGACAAACCTGCCGGTATGAGCTGTGCCCCCTCAGAGGCCACAGCCATAGATTGTACATCTCTGGGCGCGGATGTAGGACTAGCCCTCCTTGCTGGGAGAGTAAGTCCATCCTGACAGGGATTTGCCACTGCACACCGTTGAGGAGAGAGACCAGGTTCGCAAACCATATTCTGTTCGGCCAGAATGGTGTTACTAACAGTAAGCTGACCGCATCCTGCCGAACTCTCTCTAGGACTGCTGGGAGCAGAGCAGTCGGGGGAAATGCATACAGAGGGCGCCTCGGCCACCTCTGCACCATCGCATCCAGCTCCTAGTAAGAACCATTCTCCAGGCCTTAGCCCCTGCCCTGACAGTGCATCTGCTCCTATGTTCAGGTACCCAGGAATGTAGATCGCCCTCAAAGAGAGAGCGTCCCCTGAGTTCATATACTGTAAGACTCAATGAGACTGAACATCCAGCAATGGCCCTGACTGCAAAAAACTGCAGTTTCCTTCATATATCCAAGGTCCGGACTCCTCTCCGAGAGACCTTGATTAAGTGAAAAGGATTTCCCCTCGGGGCAAACTCCTTGTCTTTTAGCCACCATTGAAGTGGTCTCATGTGTAACTACCCTGAGGCAATCACGCTGGCCGCTGCCGCCATAAAGCCCAACAGTCTTTGAAACTGTTTGACTGTGAGTGAACAGCCTTGTTTCATTCTCCTGACCATAGCCAGAAGCACATCTACCCGAGAGGGGGACAGTCGAGCCCTGCATCGAGGTGGAATTCCAAATTACGCCCAAATAAGACATTCTCCAAGCAGGAGACAACACACCATATGTGTAAGATGACATCTCAATGTCTGCAAGCCTCGGCCTGCCTTTTTCTTCCAGGACCAACAAATCGTCTAGATCCCGATACTGATAGGCTATACCCTTGAAAGCCAATCTGAGGAACCGTCTGTGCGATGGATGAATTGAGACATGAAAATATGCGTCCTTCATGTCTATTGTGACAAACCAGTCCTCAGACCTAATTTGACACGTCATTTGCTTTAGTGTAAGCACTCTGAACTTCATTTGACTGACTGATTGGTTCAGTTGCCTGAGATCTACCAGATAATCTACTAAGGGTACCAGTCTCTCGAGACCGGTCCCTGATGAAAGACGTAGAACTCGTGTTTGCTTTCTCGGCTCACCGAAAGAGTACTGATGTGGCTGACCAACCCCAGCGCCTACCGCACTCCCTCCGGCTCGCTGACAGGGTGCATAACAGACCGCTAAAACAACCCCCTCAGGGGAAGAAAGAAGCGGATGTTGTGTTTCGCTGTAGCCAACACCACAAAGTCTTTCTGTCAAGCGCCACGATTGTAAGCGTTGCTCCGCCTCAGCGAAAGCGGGACTACGAACTTGGATTTTGGTACGCAAGTGAAGATTACTTCCCTCGAGAAGAAACCTTTAGATAGTAGGAATAACTCTCTCAAGGGCAGCCCCCACCTGTCTGGGCAATAAAGGCATTGCCTGCACTGGCATTGAACCCAGGTCTCCCACATGGGAGGTGAAAGTTCTACCACTACACCAAAAGGCAGTATTCACTGTAGTGCTGACAGAGATCAGCGATCCCTGAGAAAATCCACAACACCGCCTCAGCGGCAGTGTGGGACTCAACCTGGGCAAATGCTGACAAAAGGCTACTTCCCTCGAGAAGAAAAAAATTATTATTATTATTTTTTTAAAGAGACCGCGGTCTCCTCAGCACTCTGCTCTCTTCATGCTTCAACGCAGCGCCGCTTTATAGAGGGGAAGTTTTCCCTTTCACGTATGGCTAGACCGCGAGCTTGGAGAAAAGAGATCTCAATTTCCCCTGCCCACAGTCAGTGAATGTTGTAGGCTCTCTTTTACCATTGAAGATAGCCCTTTGGCAGACTACACAAACACATGTGTACCCTGCACTGGCCGGCAATCGAACCCGAGTCTCCCACGTAGAAGTTGGCAATTCTACCACTGTACCATCAGGGGGGCTTCAGATGCCACCTCAGCGGTAACGCTGGAGTCACACGCACATTAACAGGGAGAGTGTTTTGGTAGCAGCTCTCCCCAGAGAGAAGTAACCGTGATCAACGGCACTTCACTGCCCGGAGAGATGCCGCTAGATCTAATCGGGTGGGTCTGCACCACGAGAAACGCCAATAGAAGCTCCCTCTGCAGAGAGAGCTCAAAAATCGTTAGATCTGATCGGATGGGAAAGAAATAGGGGATCACCCATTTCAATCACTTTCATCAGATCCATCTGCGATCCCCATAAATGCAAACGCCAGTTCGCCTCAGCGACAGCGGGGTCTGCACCACGAGGAATGCCAAAAAGAAGCTCCCTCCGCAGAGAGAGCTCTCCGGAGCACGGGCAGTCCCCTCTTTCAAGAACGGCTACCGCGTGCTCTTCTAACGTTAGACCTGATCGGGTGGGAAAGAAAAAGGGGATCACCCGTTTCAATCACTTTCATCAGATCCATCTGCAATCCACATGAATGCAAAGGCCAGTTCGCCTCAGCGACAACGGAGCTTGCACCACGAGGAACGCCAAAGAAGTTCTTAACTTTTTTTTTTTTTTTAACTGAACAAACAAAGTTTTCTTGCTGCGACAGACTCACAGCAGAGCACGTGCTGAATGAATGAAGCTAATGAGTGATCCGCCGCACCTGGGTTTTCAAGCTCCCGCTGTAATGACATCACCATCTATGACGCCTGGAGCCTTATCTTGACAGATTTGCAGCAGATTCAGAGCGTGGCTAACGCCGAGGCGTTCCCAAAGCGTCGATGACGCAGTGTGAGTTCCTGAAAAGGAACTGGAATCTGAGGGTACAGAAAAATCTAAATGCTGAGAAAATCACCCTTTAAATTTCTCACATGAAGATCTAATCAATGCATATAACTAATCAAAAATTAAGTTTTAATATGTTTACAGTAAGAAATTGACTAAATATCTTCATGGAGCATGATCATTACTTACTATCCTAAGAATTTTTGGCCAAAAAAAAATAAAAATTTTTTTGACCCATATAATGTATTTTTGGCTATTACTACAAATATACCCCAGCGACTTAAGACTGGTTTTGTGGTCCAGGGTCACATATGTAATCTGTCCATAGCCTGGCTTCTGTGACTGTAAAGCTCATAGGAGCTTAATCTGGCCAAGCTAGATTTATTCTAAATCGTATGTATTTTACGAATTGCCAATTCGTATGAATTTGTACAAATGACCTACACCAAAACCCTCCCCTACACCAACCTGTGATGGGGTTTTAGGAAAATCGTAAAAAAAAAATCATACGAGTGAGGTTGCACTAATTGGCACAAATTTGGCACCACGTACGATTACGTACAAATTGATCTTGAGGCTGTGTTGGAAGGTCGCACACTACGAGCCTGTCTTATAGTGCCTGATTACTGAACTAAACTGTCTTTAGCGTCTGCTTCATTTCATGTCTAATATTGTCAAAAACTCACAGAGTTATGTCTTAAATGAAAGTAAACGGATGCGTGCTACAGCTAAACATAAACACCACTGGTCATTAGCCTACATTTACATTAGATTTAGTCAGTGGCAAGAGCCAGTATGATTTTAATTCTGTTAGCCTAATGCAGTATATGTTAGCAAGGTTTTTTTTATTTTTATTATATGTTCCTGCTAAATCCTGCAGCTGAAAAATAAACATCTGTTTGTTTTATTTATAAAATGACTAATTTGTAATGTATTGTTTCTTATTTTCTAATAACAAAGATAAAACAATGACAAAGATTTACTAAGATATTTTCAGCCACTTTGGCCTAATTGCCTGCCAATCTTTTTTTGTTTAATAAGTTGTTACTTTTAAAGTTTCTTTTTTACAATAAGGAAATATCTTTGGCTGTTATTCCAGCTTGCAAACACATAAATTGTGACATACCTAAATGACAACATGCTTTCTGTTTTGCTGTTTCCTCATTTTTATGGAACTGAAACAATTTTGTTACCAACATTCTTCTAAAAAATCTTAATAGAAAAGACACGCTGTCACGCCCAGCTGGAGCTGCTAGTTAAAGAATGTGGTTGGCACTCTAGCTTTCTATGTAATCTGTGTTTGTGTATGTTTTCATTCCCGGAATCCATTCCCCAGCATGCACCTCTCTTCACAGCTGTTGCTAGTTTGGTTCAATCATTCAATCAGTGCCACCTGTATATAAACCAGTCTGTTTGTCTGTCTAGC
>JAUCMU010000072.1:721079-741058 GCA_032275025.1 Enteromius treurensis
ATACAGAGGGCGCCTCGGCCACCTCTGCACCATCGCATCCAGCCCCAGCGGAGCTGGATGAAGTAGTGAGAACCATTCTCAGGCCTCAGCCCCTGCCCTGACAGTGCATGTGCTCCTCTGCTCAGGTACCCAGGAATGTAGATCGCCCACAAGGAGAGAGCGTCCCCTGAGACCATATAAGAATTCTGTGCCCTGACTATTTCACTGGAAGAGACTGAACCTTGATTAGGTGAAAATGGATTTCCCCTCGGGGCAAACTCCCTGTGTTTTAGCCACCGTAGAAGTGGTCTCATGTATAACTACCCTGAGGTAATCACACTGGCCACTGCTGCCATAAGGCCCAATAGTCTTAGCATTCTCTTTCTTTTTTTCTGTGAATTAACAGCGTTGTTTAATTTCCTGACCGCAGCCAGAAGGACATCTACCCGAGCAGGGGACAGCATCGAGGTGGAATTCCACATTACGGCGAAATAAGACGTTCTCCAAGCTGGAGACAACATACCATATGTGTAAGACAACATCTCAGTGTCTGCAAGCCTCGGCCTGCTTCTTCCTGGACCAACAAATCGTCTAGATCCTGATACTGATAGGCTACAGCCTTGAAAGCAAATTTGAGGAACCGTCAGAGTGACGGATGAAATGCGACAAGCAAACATATGCATTCTTCATGTCTATTGTAACAAATCAGTCCTCCGACCTAACTTGACACTTCATTTGCTTTAGTGTAAGTACACTGAACTTCAGCTGACTGACTGAATGGTTCAGTTACCTGAGATCTACCAGATAATCTCTCGAGACCGGTCCCTATGAAAGACGTAGATTACTCATGTTTGCTTTCTCGGCTCACCGAAAGAGGACTGATGTGGCTGACCCCAGCGCCTACCGCACTCCCTCCGACAGGCTGCGGAACAGACCGCTAATAGTAACCCCCTCAGGGGAAAAAAACAAGCAGATGCCGATCGATTCGGTTGGAAAGGAGATAGGGGAACGCCCATCTCCATATCCTCCAATAAATCGATCTGCGATCCCCATGAGTGCCGGCACCGGCTCACCTCGGCGACGGCAGGGCCTGACACACTGGGGATGCCCACGAAGACTCCCTCCGCAAAGAAAGCCCTTCATGAGCGGAGATCATGCGAGTCAGCAGGAGTCAGAAAACGGTGACAGGGGCTCACACATTTCCTAAACTGCCTATTTTCTTGGCTCATTTTCCCTTGGTTTAGTTAATTTTTAAACCAGAGACAAATACTTGCTGCGACAGACTCACAGTAGAGCGCGTGCTGAATGAATTAAGTTGATGTGTGATGCACGGCACCTGGGCTTTAAGCTCCGGTAATCATGACATCACCGCCTATGACGGCCGGAGCCTTATTTGGACAGATTTCACAGCAGTTTCAGAGCGTGGCTAACGCCGAGGCGTTTCCCAAAGCGTGTTTACGCAGTGTTGAGTTCCTGAAAAGGAACAGAAAGTATAGTATTATAAATCTTAGTTACTGGTGTATATACACACACATAGTAGTGTGTGTGTGTGTGTGTGTGTGTGTGAGAGAGAGCGAGAGCTGTGTAAATACCTCTCTATACCACATACATGTGGTGACCTCCCCTGACTCCTGACCGAACACACACACATATATATATATATATGCACAAACCGTCCGCCTCTCTGTGAAATCATCAGTTATCATCTGTCTCTCTGATTGGTGCGTAATTTATACTGACCAATCAGAAGCTCAAAACATATTGACAAGAGTGTACAAAGAATACGCCTGGAAGGAGGCCAAGAGACTAGTGTGTGTGTGTGTGCTATATGACGTTTTTCTGACCGAGGTCTATGACATAACAGCAGATGATGGGAAATTGGTTATCAGTCTGTGACTCATATTACAACAGAGCATGCATCTATAAAACAAATAAACACAAACAGACACTTAAATACAATCAGTGAATGTCACTACATAATTTACCTATGATTAAATATATGCAGATATTTAAGCATTGTATAGTGCAGGTCTTGCCAAATGACTTTTGAATTTGAAAAGACACTGACACATAATACAAATGTATAAAATGGTTACCCTTAGTGAAAAAGAAGAGTGTGTTCAACTGAACTGAATTTGCATTTGTAGTGCTTGTAGCTGCTTTTCCAGCATCGGGCCGAACCATTCGCATTGTTTTTAACTTCCATTCTAAAGCACATCTAAAGTACACAATCCTAATTTTAACGGTAGTTAAAGATATACTAAATATTTACTGTAACACAAGTGTACTTCTTTTTTTTTACAAGGGTGAGAAATTTGTTCCAAATTGATGCCCTCAAATTTAAATAGCCCATGTCTCATACAAAGCTTCGCCATTATTGACTGATAAATGGACGTCTTGTTCTGGGACTGGTATAGGATTGCACTCAGGTTAAACTTTAAAAGCTGTACATAGGCTCATAATGTACATATCAATCTCCAGTCAAGTATAAAATATGTACAGGATATACATGGAATCCTATGAATATTAATGCAACCATATTGGAATACTAATGAGATCTCAAAGGATAATTTAATACAACTGAATAATTGATGCACACACCATACTGAGTTCTTCATTACATGCATATTACACTTCACTTAAACACAGCTAGATTAAGTCCTGAATATCACCTTACATCATTAATAGGTCCGTGTTTGAGTGTAAATGCATTTTTCATAATGCATATCACAGTACTGTAATAGTATCTGAATAGACATCCAAACAAAGTCTGACACACTTCAGGCGATCCCATTATTTTCCCCAAACTGTACTCTACTCAGTCATGAATTGATTCACACAAATGAAAAGGACAAAACAGTTATGTTCTTCTCTTTATACCAGAACACACACACACACCACTCTCCCTCCGTGCTAGCACTTAAACCACAGATAATTACTAATTAATGTGCTTTGATATGATTTTATTTCATCCTGATTTGCAGTGAAAAAGCCGTCATGTGCACGAGAGACAACGTTAAGACAATTCATTAATGACAAAACCACATATTGTACGCGAACTTCAAAACAAAGGGATACCCGCGAGTCTGCAAGCTATTATGCGAATGAGAGAGAAATCCATATGGTTTTCATTAATAATCAGTCAATTCTCTGATTGTTTTCATCACAACATCTCCAGCTGGATCTCTTTGTTTTTCGTCTACAGCCGTGTTTCTTTTCTTTATGAAAAGCATCCAAAATACAGTTAGCCATCAGTTACGGATTGCCGAGGTTGTCTTAAAAGGAGATTTAGGGATAAAGTATTGAGCCTGATTTGTTTCATTTCTTTACAAATTTGTAAACACAAATGTAACAAAAAAGAAACTGTTAACAAAATATGTGATCTGCAGTGCATTCAATTTTGATAGAAGTTTGAAAAAGTCATATGTTGACATCTTGCCCATCCTTGTAAAGAAAGAAATACACTTGCATGCTTTCAAAAACTTGAATTCAACAGAATTAGTTGAGTTCTAGAATGCTTTTTCATCCACTTTAGTATGGTTTAAGTACACATACATCTCATTTCATAATTACTTATATTATCTTTTAAATATGGAACTGTTGAGTGTATTAATGTAAGATTTGAAGTCAGAACAAGTGCGATTCTCTTTCTCAAGGGCATGCATATGCATCTACAAAACACAAGAGACCTTCAGAATGTCTGGCATCAATATAAAGAAGATTTGATCACTAATGGTCAACGCATATGCATCTGATATGTGTGTTAATACCAGGTTTAAACTGCAATCTATCTCTGCTGATCGTTTGTGATCGGACCACCTGGGATAGATGTTACTACCAGGTGTAAATACACTGAGTCAGTGAACTAGCCAGACATCTGTATCCTCCTGTGTTTTAGGGAATCTTTCACACTCAAGAGGAAACACAGGAAATATAAATTAGTTGACTGCAGCTGTTGCAGCAAAAACCCTAAACAAGACATCTGATATTCCCTTCAGATCTTCAGATGGGTATGATGGCTTCATGCAAAAATCCATTCACATATTGTCTGATACAAGCTTCTTACAAAAATGCAGTGGAGGTATCAAATGATACCCAGGACCACAATACACTACAATATGTCGATATTTTGTACATTTCGCTTATTAATATTAATCTAGTGTGTACCATGGTACTAATTGAATTCAATTTTTGTATACTATTTTGATGATTGAATCCTATTTTGAAGTACCTTGTTATTTGCAGTGCATGATGCTCTATGGCAGGGGTGTCAAACTAATTTTAGGTTGAGGGCCGGATCGGAGAAAATGTCCCCTTGTGCGGGCCCAATTATTTTTAGGTTAAACCCTGACACCTTTGAAATCCTTCGCACACAATTACAGTAATATTAACCATACAATCTACAATATAAGTTACAAAAATCTAGAACACCTAAAATTATGGTTATTTTAGGGATGTGCAAAATTGACACATAATGTCAGTTTTTTCATTGATTTATTAATTATCAACATAATAACATCAACGTAAATAAATGAGCAATTTGTTTCGCTTTAAATTGAAAACAAAATATTGTAGGCAATACACGTTATTTAATTTAGAAAATGAAATAGCGTGTATTGGCTACAATATTTTGTACTCTAAATTATGTATATATATATATATATATAAATAATTTATTTATTTTTGTTTTTTCCTCAAATCATCCTGCGGGCCGGATTGGACGCCTCTATGGGCCGTATGTTTGACACCCCTGCTCTATGGTATTTCAAACTATACCATGGTAAATGTCCAACAAACCTTGTTATCTTCATTGTTCACACAGAGCTACAGCACAACAGAAAATCAAGCATTCCAGGAATAATTTTAGGGAACATTCAGAGTTTTCTTTGGCCTGTTTTTCTTTGAACAGCTTGGTCCTGCCGGTCTCAGTAGCACTCGGAAAAAATTGGGATTCCCATGTGAATGCAGTAGCTACACGAACAGCACTGTCAACAGTAGATGGAATGCTATGCTAATGCTGGATTGTTCCTCGTTAGTTTTCCCTGCTGGTGAGGAGCCGATGTGAAGCTACCTGCGGGAACCTGATATCCCAAGTGGGAATCAGCCTCGCGGGGAATGCTCGTTATCCGCAGAGTCACTGTCACCACTCATTAGTGCTACCCCATTTCTGAGGCTTAACATACTCTCACTCACACACACCCACTGAAACTATTCATTCTACCTTTACTGCACTACTAATAGCAGTTTGGAGATGCTGTTAAGTCCCAGATTGTGTAATCTGCTGTATTCCATGCAATCTGGTCTGCAACTCTGCATTTGAAAATGAGCTACACGTTTATTATCTTTTCTTCATCAACTGATTTGCATCATTCATTTAGAAGACAAAACACAACAGCCGGGTTCCAGAATTTAAAATCCCATTCATTTTCTCTAAGGAGTAATTGATTTTTAATGATTTCACCGCAGCCTTTCAAGACAGACCTACAGTACTGTGAGACGTACTATTAATCAATGTATGCCTTTGTTGAAGTCATCAGTCTTTTTTATTTATTGAAAAATGTATTGCCTTGTTCTACATTAGCTTATTTTACCGTACATCCCTAATCCTGCTCAATACCTTAACTTAACAACTACCTTGCTAACTATTAATGAGCAGTAAATTAGGAATTATTGAGAGAAAAGTCATAGTGAATAAGGGATCCCTTGTTTATCAATACAGCATTTTATATAATTGTAAAAAAAAACATAATATCATTTCACTCTAAAATCATTGAGTGCTGAGCTTTCATTAATTTATACATATGCAGTATGCAGGTGTTTTCCCTGGAAGCTATGAGATTAAAGGAATGAGTACTGGAAGTCTGCCAAGAAGCTCACAGGGCCACTACCACAAATTTCAGCTCTATTGTTGCCATAGTAATAAGAGCCGATGCCCATTGGAGAAATGCGAAAAGCTGACTTCTGGAATTACACATGTGCAAAATTTCATTGTCTTCATGAAAACTAATTGGACACTAATCAGATTCACCACCCCTCTCAGGACACCAGGCCATAGGCATAACGAAACGTGTGACGGCAGCAGTTCTGACTAAGGGTGAAAACCCCCAAGAGTAGAGAGGAAGCAATTTGTTACACTGTACAGCCAAAAACACAACAACTCTGACACAAAACAGACTCCTGAAACAATAAGCCATCAGAGGGCCATGCATTACACTGATTTTACTACACTTGTTTGGTACTGCTAGGTCTAAAATGCATATTTTTCACAAGTTAATGTGATTCGTTAGGGTCGTCCTAGCATGGAAATGCTATAGCATACTTCGGTTAAAATTGGTCGTGTAAAATGTCACCCTTTTACCTTGTCAAAAACTGCTCTCATCACCCATCTCTGTGAAGGTCCCTGTAAATGGTAATGACCTCTGTTCTCTGTTTCCAAAGCTTACGGTCTACAGAACTGCTCGTCGCTCGCACTCGAATGACGAGCAGTTCTCTAGACTGTACACTTTAGAACGTAGAAGCAATTGCGAACTGTTTACAGCTCACTCTGTGATAAAACACCAGTGTCAATCAACAGTCTTGAGGAGGGACCTGTGCCTTTATGATGTTATACTGCTAGGAACCTATGAACAGCTTGATCTGAGACAGTGTTAATGATAAAAAAAGAACTGGGTGTATTTTCACTATCATACTGTGGTTGTGAACACACAGGTTTGTTCACACAGCATGTAATGTGAATTTTGTATCTGATGTCAACTCAATATGATAAAAAAAAAAAAAACGTAGGAGCCATATGGTTACTATCAAAGAACAACACCTAGTAATATCAATCCAGGCCCATTAAAAAATTTGCAACCTTATTGCATGTTTTAGGGCAGTTTCAATATAAACATGACCATGGCATGTTTCTATTACATTGGTACAGGCAAGTATTATGCTGCTTGCGGTGTGCACTGCAGCGGTTCAGAATTAAAATGTTCAGGAAGTGTCACTAAAAGTTTCTGTTATGCTGGAAAATCATATACCTGTTCCAAAACGCTAAACATATACCAAAAGCGTTATAACAAAGCGTTCTACTTTAATGTGGGTTCACACTGGAGTTAAAAACACTTATGTATGAAGCTGTATATATGCTGCTAACATCCAAAGTATATATATATTTAAATTGTTTTGAAATCATAAAATAACATTTTGGAATTGTGCAACAAAAAAAACATGGTAACTCAGAACATACTGCACACTTGCCACTCGTCAAATAAAAATCTTATTAACAATAAACCAAGTCTTCCATCAACTAATACAATTCATTTATTTGGCTGTAGGCTTTTATGGTGTGCTTTTAATGGCTATGTCACAGCATAGTTCATCCATTCAGATTTTACAGCTGGAACTGTCCATTTATAAGCACCTTTAAAAAAAAATGAGAACGGACGCCTGTGAGAGGTTGAAGGCAGCTCTCTAAATATAGCTGACATTGAGGCATGAGCCGAAATGCTATTGTTATTCAGCCGAAGTCATATTGAAGCCTCTTTGCTGTTTGGAGTTAATGGGCCTTGACCATACACAGAGGGAGAGGACACATGCAGAACATTTTCTAAAGGAGAGAGAGCATGTGTTTACCCACACTGACACTTAACTTCACTGCCCTAGAGGATAAATCTCAGATGGGAAATGGGGCAAGGTTAAATCGAGCCAGTGTGTGTGTGTCTGTGTGTAAATCAAACATGTTACACACACCTCGCAAAATCCATTTTACCCACTACGCCCCTCGCCATCGCTGTCAATCATCTGGAAACAGGGCTGAGAAGCGTTCACAACCTGTCAATCATCACTCAATTCCTCCCACTTCATGGCAAACTGGAAATCTCCATGGATACAGCAGCGGTCTTCCCCATTAAGATGAGGAGGAGGATTGTCAAAGTCTGTGTCAGAAAATGCCAGTCCAGACGGTCAGATGCATGAATAATTTATGTTATGAGTTGAGTCTGTCCGGAAAATCCCTTTTGATGTTAGGATATGAAGATTAGTGAAAATGCTTAGTCATTCAGATCATTCTCTTGTAGAATTTGCTCGTGAGCATCTGTGGCATGTCCTTCCAATTTAGTTAGGGATTTTGGAATGGACTGACTGAGAATCTTAACTGATTTGAAAAGAGGGAAGTGTACAGGAAACACAGACCACAAGCCCTCATCCGTAACAGAAGCCACCTGCCATCCACTGTTACAGAGCGTACAAACCATTCTTATATATTTAAATAAATGACACACACGTTTTCCACGGGTTACACTTTATTTTAAATTGTCCCTGTTACACTGAAATTATACATTTAATGAGTACTATTAATTCACTGCATGTACTTACTAATATGCCTATTGCCAACATATTGGTTGTTTAATAGTGCTAATAAAACACATACTCTACATCCCTAATCGTACCCACTACCTAAACTTAATAACTACCTTACTAACTATTGATAAGCAGCAAATGAATGGTCAAAAGTTATAGTTAACGGTTTGTTAATAACAGGAATGGGACTTTAGTGTGACCAAATGCATGTGTGGTAAAAACCGTTAGGAACACCTAGACCATTTAGAGCACTGCCGTCAGTGGTATGAAAATTTGGTGATCATAACTAAACCATTTTGTAATGGAACACTTGACGTAACACTAATATCCAAAATACGTGAATGCTTGAACAAAACAAAGTTTACTCTAAATCAATCTGCACAGAACAACATGGCTTCGAGCTGTGTGTGTGACATCATTGTCAGGAACTGGTTTGCATAATCACAGTCCTCTGCTCCATTACTGAAAATCAAACCCTGTTGTGACAGCCCTGCTCTGAGATCAGGCTCTGGCTCCGTCGTGACACTCTCCCTCCAGCACACACGTGTTCTTTGTGAAACTCAGTCTGCCGTCCATCTGTTGGCCGAGCGGCTGCCAGACAGCAGGCACTGATCTGAGAGCAGCCTGACTCTGAGATCATATAGCGGTGAACAGAGAGAGCTGGCCACCGATGCAAGAGCATGCATAATGTCAGAGACCAAAGGCTTGAAAGGTATCTTTCTATTACTATAGCTACATAAGTGGCCTACATTAAAGTGCCTCTATTATGGATTTAGGGAAATTACCTTTCATGCAGCGTGTAACAAGCGTGAATAAAAACATCCTGCAAAATTTCTAAAGGGCACAGTGTATATAGTTATTGTCTCTCTAAAGAAGGAGTCAATTCTGAATCACTGAAATCATTTTTAAAACTAATCCCAAGCCGTTTCATGTTAACATCAACATGAAACATTAGCATATTGCATATCAATTTTGTCTGAATGCAAATGCAAATTCGTTCTTTGCCACAAGTAGCTTTTATGATGAAATGGAAATGAAATCGACCAATCGGCCCAGTCAGCCAGGGGCACTGTGAGTGTGGATAATCTTTTTTAGAAATGATTTGAGACAAAACAGTCCCTCATTGACTAGTCCCTCAGATCTGCGAGTAAAGGCTTTCTCAGGGGTTTAAAGGCAAGGATATTAAGCTTTCTAGCATTTATTAATTATCACAAATGATAATGCTGTTGATTAAGGAAATGTTATTGTATCAAACACAAAACATTAAACAGGGTTTCCATGCTTACATTTTTGAGAGACTTACCCCTTTGTCCTTTCCTTAAAGATTTCTATTATTTTACAACGCATTTTACAACATATAACATTCTTTTTCATTTTACATTTTCATAATTTTAGCAAGCAACAGACCCTAGTTTGGAAATTCCAATTCATCATTTATTCCAAAATGCAAATTCTCAACCAATTACATTTGACATCAGTGACATAAAACCGTCTTATAAATGTAACAGCTGGTGCTTTTCAAGAGTGCTGAAGCACAGATGCCACTTATTATTAAAAGCAAAATATGTACTCAAATCTGTTTTTATTTTGATGTCTTCAATGCTGCTTCTCAAAGTGCCTTTAAACCATTAAATTCACAGAAATAAGCAGCCAAACTTTCTTTTTACAATATTTACAAATGGCAACATGGGCACATATGTAAGCATGGAATGTAATATGCAGGACGCAATATGTAAACAAAAATTAAGCAAATGCATAGTTATTTAAATGAAAACGTGAGTGCAAGAATTCTACCTGCATTTCATTAAAGCATGACTAACAAATATGCATCACATGAAGTTCATTAGTTTATGTTAATTGCATGGCAAAACCTTCTATATGCGCTAAAATATTGTGTGTCTATTGGACTCGGCACAAAATGCATATGATGAAAGAATTCTATTTAGGGCGAATGATTCATTGAACTGACTATTAAACTCTATAAGAGAGTTAAAGTAAACATCATTCGCCACAATCAGAGTTGTGTAATGGTTGTAGACAACATATGAAAACATCAAATGCAACATCCTGGATGGGTCCCAGCTGAAGCACCGAAACTGTTATAGTAATTACGGAGAGTGGCCAGGTGGTTAAACGCTTGTTCGCAGCTTCCCTACGACAGAAGAGACTCGCTTGATCTCACCAGCAGCCCTATCCATCCCCGGAGACAAACGTGGGAGTTAAATGACTGCAACAAGACAGCAGGTGTTGCTTTATTTAACACAGACATGGAGCTCTAAAAACGATCAGAGGGAATCCTTTCACATACACCGAGGCATCACACATACATATCGAAGCGAAAGCCTGGTGCCAACTCGTGCTGAGATGCTGCGTTTCTAGCAATTGATTGCATGGCTCTCTGCCAGTTCTGTGTGGCACAGGTGGGTCTCAGAGAGAGCTCTGCTACTGGATGGATTTATTGAGAAACATCTGTTAAGGATATCCTCCAAAGCACTCGCAAGGTGTTCATACTGAGATTTGAGATACGTTTTGCATCTGCTCTCAAGAGAGATACCAACTAAGAACAGAGAAAGAAAAATATTAGCCTGTTCCCTAAACAAGACATGGATATGCATTTAACATTTAAGTTTGGCTTCCTACATAGCACCACCACAAGAAGGAAACGTTCTTTTCAAATGCACACCTGGGGTGACTGAATTATATTTCATTGCTTCTTGCACTTTCACAGCTAAATATTCAGTGAGTGGCAATAAAATCATGATAAACCGAACCGATGCTGTCAGGAAAAGCAAACATCTGAACACACAGCTACATTATGGACACGACAACAAGCAATTAAAAAGGATCTTGAAGGGACCACTTTATATAAGGTGGCCTTGGTACAATGCATTTGTATACATACGTGTTCTAACATTACGTGTGACCAAACAGACTCTATATTTTCTCTTAGGGTATGGACTGGATGTCAATCTGTCTGGAGCCACATCTGGTCTCCCAATGCAGGAAACCGCCAATGCTCTTAACACACTCAAACACAAATACTGGACATAGTTGAGCTTATCTTTTAATATTTATTTTAAAAGTGCACTCAAGTCTATGTAATATTTTATTCCTTTAGCAGAAGATGCCTTGAAAGTTGCCAATGAATAATGTTGATGGCAAACAGATGGACTTTATAACAATCATTAACTGTGCTTTCCACTGATATCTTGAAATTAGAAATCATGTTGCAGCCCTCATGCCATTGCAAGTTAACAGACAAAGAGCAAAGGTCGGTCTGTCGGCTCATGGGAAACATCTCTCTGAAGACCATCAGATGCATGTTCATTGTATTGTGGGGTAAGATCACAAACAATGTTCAAAGTCAACATTCTGCTTTTTTGCTGTCTGCTTTGTAATTATCTGTGAAGAATGGTGGTCTTTTTCTGTCTGCTGCCCCTCATTGTCTTTCAGCCTTGTGTTAATTACAGCCTGGTCAAAATGAGACCGCAGTCGACCCTCACCAACAAATACCGCATTACAGCGCTCCAGCCATAGTGATCTGCAGATCAAACTACTTCAGCTCAGGGTCAGGAGACACAGCTTTCTCATTAGTACAGCATGAGAGACATTACACACACACACTGAATCAGAGTAGCATGTCTGAAGTCTTGCTCACAAGAGATGTGAAACTGAATTACACAAAAAATAAACAAATATCTGAATAGTACGCTAGAGATTGATGCAAACTGTATTTAATCGAATGCATAGTAAAATGGTTCATAAAACTTTACAAATATTTAAATACTTTAATATCTACACATGCGTTTTGAATTTTGCATATTTTTACATTGCATGTAATGAATGGTCAATGGCAATTACACAAAATTACTGGATAATGTCTTTTTTATTTTATTTTATTTTTTTCAGTGATCTGTTATTTCACTGGAAACCTAAACGGATTATTTATTACAGTGTCGGTTTAACGGTGTAAGGAATGGCTTAACAGTGTAACTGTAATAAAATAATAATTGAAGTACAGAAATTAATTACAGAGGGTTTTTTTGTTGTTTTTAAATATAAGTACAATGTAAAAACATGTATTAAACCAAATAATTGATTTATTGTAAGTACTGTACATACTAGTTAAGGCCACGTAATAAAAAGTGGGACCCTATCATTCTGTAATTGTTTTTATGACGATGGTGGCTGACGACAATAACATGTAACAAGTAATCATATATTACTCACTGAAACATGGAGAAGGCCCAAAGAGGATGTGCAACATATAATCACAAGCAGGTAAGATTCACTCACCGTTGCCGGCCCTTTACATAAATTATGGAGACATATTAAATGTATCAGGTCCTGTGAGTGAGTTCAGGTTGATCAAGCTGCTTTTCCCACAGGAATAAACTCATTTAAATTGTAATGAACCTACTGAAGCATTATGGGGTGATCTGACCCGCTGAGAATCACGAAAATACATTCACATTCAGTATACATACACAGAGAAACAAAGAATGAACATTAACCCCCTAAAAGGCTTTTTTTCAAAGTCTCGTATGCTGTATCTGTTTAAAATGACAGAGGAGAGCCAAGCTGATATGAGTCAGCGTGGGAGTAATTTCACCAGTCGTCTTCTTTGCTGAAGTGAGATTGTATGTGACGCTCAAACAGAGGAATGCTGTGAAAGCTGAGAGTGACTGAAGCGCACGAGAGCAGCAGAAACCTATCTAATGACAGCACTGACAGATTTCCTTAGAGAGCCTTAAAACCAGGACATTCCACCTCAGCCAAGACCTAAAAACAGCTAATCGAGACACTTAAAGAAAGACAGAGGGGTAAGTGAGGACACAGAGAATGTTCAATTGGCATTATTGAGTTAAACGGACTCCAGCGGCCATGCAAAGACAGCTCATGAAAAACCACTGGGGAAAAGGGGGGAAGGGGTCAACTTCTTATAAAGAGGTGTTGCTGGGAAATTAGCACATTGCTGATTTGGTGTTAAACATGTTAAACGCTGACATATTTCGTCACACACCAGCCTGTTTCCTCTTGTGAGGTCTGACTGTGTCAACTAATGAGAAATGAGCATGTGTGTGTTTCTAACCAGCCGTACTTCGGGTATTAATGCTGGGGAAACGTCCCAAAAGGTTAACCAAATCTTTAACTAAAACCTCCTTTTAGGGAAAGCTACACATTTTAAAACAATGTGTGCCATAGACTAAATTACATTCACGAACTGTCTGATCCAATATGCACACAAACATATCAAGAGTATTATTTTAACAGCAGTCAATCATTGCGGTATTGGTTTCCCATAAACCTGACAAGATGTGCTTGGTTGCGATGGAAGTGTACTTCAAATCTTAAAAATAAATGTAAAAAATGCTTTAGGTGAAGATAATATAATACTGCACTATGAAATAATGCAACCTAAACTTCATGAAAGTACAATTTAAACATTATATATACATAAAGAGAACTGTGTGAAAATTCCTAGACATGGCTAGGGCTAAACAATGGCACTGATATATTTTAAGATAAATCATTGCTAGTTTCCTTTAGTTAAAACAGCTCAGACACACATTTTAGACTGGGACTAGACTTAAGCCTGGTCTGTGATACTGTAAGTTAAAGTTTTAAATAGGGGTGGGCATAGATTTTTTTTCTTTTCTAGATTAATCTAGATTAAAATGGCTCATTTGAGATCTGCCAAAGGCATTCAGAATTTGTGTGCTACCTATTATATTTGAGATATCTGAGTGTCAGTACTGCCATCTTAAATATGTCTGTAGAAACAGTCTAGAAACAATCATACAGAAAAACCCTGGAAACTGTGTAAATTCCATTTCCTTACAAATCTTGTTAGTCTTAATGGTCTTAATTAAACAATTCACACTATTTCTAGCGCAAATGTCACACTTGTCACTGTCAGGAACTTGTCAGCCTATTAGAGATTTAACAATGTGCTGAATGTGTATGTCTTATGAAAGCCTTGTCATCACATAGCAGGGAAGGCATTATGGATAATTAATTTATTTGGCCTAACATTTCCCTCCTCCTTCTCACTCTCTGTCTCTGTCTGTCTCACTCTCTCTTTTTGGGCGGTATAGTGTTTGTTTTCTTTCGCTCTCTGCTCCAGGAGTCTGGGGGCAGACAAAAAATCTTTGACATTTAGTTCAGTCTTCTGTTTGTGTTTTTATCCCAGTTATAAGTCCAGGAGGAATATTACACCATCGTCTGGACTGATGCTGAAAGAGGCATTTTTATAACAAGCTTTGCACCCAGAATTTAGAATGAAAACACTATAATAAAAAAAAAGATTTGTATTTTGTTAATGATGACACAAATCCCTGAAATTGAACTGTGAAATAGAGATTGACATAGATCTAATTTTTATTTTTCAGTCATGCTTCCACCACTGCATATTAATAAAGAATAAAATAAAATAAATTCTGCCTTTCACAATTCAGATTTTTTTTCCTTCTCAGAATTATGGCTTTATTTTTCAGATTTGCAGGTATACAGTTCTAAATTGTGAGTTAAAGTCATGGAATTGTGGAAGAAAAAGTCGCAAATATTTTTTTTTTTATTCTGTCGCAGAAACAGGATCCATATACATCAGTTCAAGGTGCACTTTGTAACTCAGGACACATTTAGCAGAGATAACGCTGACTCGAGGCACAAAATGATTGTTCATTTATTTTCTCTAACAGTTGCTCCTTTTCTCTCGCTAAACTACTTGAGTGGAGCTTTTCTTCAGAATGAGCTGCAGAGAAAGCATCTTCATTCCAGACACTGAAATCAATACCTAATCTGTCATCGTCTATCCATCACCGAGAGACGGAGAGAAAAGGATATAGTGTCCCTCATATATATAAAGATGTCTCCGAGCAGCAGTCATCCAGGAATTGTCATCACACTTACGCTAACGGACGCTGGCTCCCTAGCTGTCTACTGACTACACAGGCAGAATACTAACTCTGTCATACAACCTCATAAAAGACATAAAGAGAAAAAAACAAACTTCCAGACAGAATAGACAGCAACTCCACAAGCAGAACAAATACATTGGATGTCTGTAATAAATTAATAATGAATAAAAAAAATGTCATACTTTCTTGCATTGAATGAAACTGAACTTGCTGCACCAAGTACCAACATTGTTTAGCATTGAAAAATAATCTTTAACATAAAACATGATACTTTGATTAAAATGACAATTGTAAAAACTCTTGGTAACGCTTTATTTTAAATCTTATCTGGTTGCTTATTAGCATGGATATTTCTAAGATATTAGCCATTTCTAGTAGTAATTAAGCGCATATTAATCAACATCCCTATTCCTAACCAATACTTAATTTAATAACTACCTTACTAACTATTAATAAGCAGCAAATTAGGAATGTACTGATGTTATAGTCATGGTTAATAGATCATAAATATTCCTTATTCTAAAGTGTTACCAAAACAATGATTTAAAATGCAACTTAAGTAGTAATTACTAAGACACTTCTAAATTGTGTTAAGAAAGAAATGTCATTAAAGTGAACTTTGTGTTTATACACTGTACATTACCTATACTTAGAAGATTTAAAGGACACTACAAGTGCACATTCAATACAATTATTACAAGGGAAGGCACCGTGTTTTGGAACAAAGCTTTCAAGTGCTTTGTTGAGACGGGGATTCAAGTAACAATCTTTGAAGGAGATTATAACCTCACACAATCCTCAGCCTCGCATTCAACACAAAGCATCTGTGTTTCTACACTCATGCTGAACACAATGAACCCACAGAAGAACAAAAGAGCCCTCCACTAATTAGGCCCATGAATAATAGCAGAAAGGGAAATGCATGACACATCCTAAAATCAGTTTCAGGAAACATGCAGTGATAAATAGCATACAGTGACCGTGAAATATCTAAATCAAGGGCTCTGGGTTTTCCCCACCACAAATATCAGAATAGACCACCACAGTGTGCTTCTGCTGATGAACACAAGCAGAAAAGCAGTAATGTAGCAGACTTTTTTTGTTACTGGATTAGGCTCTGTATTAAACACCAAAGTGACAGAAACAATGAAACAATGGCGTAGTGAAACAACACATGCAGAACAAATTATATGACTTAAAACAATACTTTATTTCTGTTAATGCACCATGGGAAGGCGATGTATACATATAATGGTTTAGCACAGCTATTGTTTTAAAGACAATTTTAATGTTTTCTGTAAGTTCTTTTCATTTTAAAACATGTTTGATAGATGTTTAGTTGTCATCTGACAAACCCCCCCCCCCCCCCCAAAAAAAAACCCATGAAATCTCTTTGTGAAGATGCAAGTTTTATTCAGGTCAAATGACTAACCCAAAGAACACTAAAACATGTATTGCTGACGCAAAAATAGATTATATCTGTGCCACTTGTTATTTCAATGCCAGGATTTTTATGTGTGTGTTTGGTTGTTTTTGAATGCAAAAAATAACAACAACAAAAAACATCAATAGAAATACTGTATTTCATGTTTGTTTTTAAAGTAGTAAAAACAAAAACTCTTTATTTTAAAGTGACCTTGTTACACCTAATTACTATTATAATAGCAATAAATTATGCATAAATACATGCAAGCAACCCTAAACCAAACCCTAATCCTAACCCAATCATATTATAGTAATGTAGTTAATTAATATCACACAGTACTTAAATATGTAATTACACTCTAATAACCTTCAAATAAAGTGTAATTAATGTAAGACATCCATAATACAGTTTTTTTTTTTTGCGCTGTTAACACAAGTCTCATGAAGTCGACTAACCTAGATTGATCCGTTTTCCAGAAACTTTGTTTTGAATGCCCAGTGATTTTGAATCTGGCCCTTTTAAACCCATTTTAACAGTGAAGAGAGCAAGCTACTGCCATTACATGCAAACAAACTCCGCCTACTCTCATTTACATTCAGACCACAGCCTTGTCATTCGCTGTCACTCATTACCAAGGTAACAGGTCATTTGCATAACAGCATGCTAGTACTAAAGCACCACATTAAAAACGATACCTCAGAAAGATCAACAAAAATGCCTTTGGAATCTGTAATCTCAGATGTGGAAATGAAGAGTTGCATATCTTAGACTAAGTTTATGTCTGAATACATGAAGGAATTATATTTGTGTTATTGTCAGCAAATCTAAGTTAAAGATGTGTGTTATATTTTACTATACTATGTATAATTGTTGAGAACGATGGTTCAATCTCTCTCTCTCTCTCGCTCTGTGTGTGTGGATCACAGCTGTGACCAGTATTTCCTGGATGGTTTGACCCCACATTAGCCAAACAAAACCAGACTATACCAAGTGAGGCCAAACACACACACTGCTCTACACACAGATAATGTTACTATGTCATCAAATACTTATATTTATACTCTAAACAGTGTGTACCCAACAATAATAATGTTACATGCGGAGTAGTTTAGAGATTTATTCCAGACGTGAAATTGAATTCAGTAGAAGATGAATGAAAATTAAACACGTTCAGCTAAAAGATTAGCCATCACAAAACGCCACTTGTACAGTATATCAAAGGAAGCTAAACTAAAACCCAGAATGCACTCTGGTCAAAAAACAAAAAAAACAAAGAGACGAGTGTCAGCATATGCTACAACAATATTATTCCACCCTTCATAACCCTGTCGAGCTGCATTCATTTAGCTCACATCACGCTGTGCAAAGACAGACTCCGAGAAACCCTGGAGAGATGTTTACGTTAGCTCAGCTAGAAGATCCATACTGACCTGTCTCACCTCCAGAGCCCACTGAAGATAAAATCCTCATACAGCACTTTCACGGTGAGCCAGATTCAACTACACATTATTTCTGCAAGCTGAGAATGTCAGATGACTACCGAGATACACAATAACAATGTTGGAATAACCTGCAAAGGTGGATTCACTCTAATTTAAGTATGTATGCCTGTACACTGCCCTCCAGAAAAAGTGGGGTTTCGGATAATATTGGCATGAATCCTTTTTAATTTGTGATCTTTTTGCATTGATGAGGGACAACACAGACTACGAAAACATCTTTTATTACATAACAGACATCCCGGTCCAGTTCCTCCCATAGTAGCTCAGCTTTGACATGTAGGAGGGCAGTGTATGCATTTATTTAGCTTATTCATTCATTCATCCTTTAGATGATACTGTATCACAACTAGCACAATATTTAAGTCACCGGAATATTTGTATAATTTCATATTCAGACACACTCACACACTTCTTCAGTGTAGTCCATCACACACCATACACAAACACATATACAAGGTGAAAATGAGACTTTACATGATTCAGGAGCGCTGCTTAAATGCTGCTAGCTGTCTCTGCGTCTGATTGAAACATAAATGAGGGAGCTCTGTTGCTAAGAGACATAATCAAGACAAAATAGGTCAATTTATTCCATTATTGAAGCCCAGAGTGGGAGAGAGCGAGCCGGTGCGAGAGAGAGAGCAAAATGGACTGAATACAGAGGAAAAGAGAGCAATACAGATGAATCAAAACAGGTAAACGGACAGAACATTGTAAAGTATATAGTTTACAAGCTTTGCGGTGATAAGGAGAGCATGCTGGGATGCATGCAGGTACACATTTGCCTTTGTGCACCAAAGAAACCTGTGGCAGTGATGAATGCTGTGTAAAGAACAGCGATGGAGGGGCATTTAGCCATTCACCAAAGAGCAAGATCAATGTGGAAACAAAAGAAAGGAGAGATAGTGGGTCTTCTCTCCTCCAGTCCCTCAGGGCACACACGCGCACCCACACACACGACTCAGAAATGCTCTCAGACAGAGTTTGAGCGGCCAGTGTCTGTAATGATAGATGGGATTATTTCCTGTTCTGGCAGTTAAATTAGCCTAATGCATCTGTGAGCGTCCCAAACCAATAGAAGCCCAGAACACATTAACACGATTAGAGAAAGAAGTGGTGTTGGCCGCTGTGTAAAACTCACCACTGTGCTAGGATGTCCTGGTGGTTTCTGTGAGGTTGTTAAAGTGTCCGGAGAGGTTTTTAGGGTCGCTAGGGTGTTTTCTTCCCTACTAGCCCAAGCCAATTGAGCCCTGCTTCTAATTTTGGTGATATTTCAGTATCTAAATAAAGCCATCAATGTCTTACCATCTACCTTAGTAACAATTAATAAGCAACCAATTAGGAGTTCAGTGAGACAAAATTTGCATTTAATGGTTTGTTAATAAAAGAATTGGGCCTCCAATTAAAGAGTGACTGACTTTTTTTAATCTGCAGTAGAAAGAAGGTATGGCACTCTTTTGAAGAGTACCATATAAATACAAGGATTCATAGCTTTGGTAATCATTCAAATTCAAAATCATTGTTGTAAATGACATTTCTGTTTTGGGGCAGTGTGTTGGGGGTAGCACCTTACAAGCAAAGCCAGTTACGTGTTCAGATTTCTTTTACAAGCAACTAGTAAAGTAACACATTACTTTGTAATATACAGCAAAATAATGTAGATGATTTTTCAAAAAAAGTTATGCCAGTCACTTTGTTTTCCCAATTATTGACTGTCAAGTAGGGCTGTATACCTTGGAGAACCTGGCGATACGATACATACCTCGATACACAGGTCACGATTCGATACGTACCTCGATACAGAGCTGTCTC
>JAUCMU010000072.1:772140-787889 GCA_032275025.1 Enteromius treurensis
ATCCAAAATAAATGCTATGATCTCTAGATTTTATACAGTTGTTACTATAATGATTTTGTAAATGGTGATCAGCAACTAAATACTGATAGTGTGGAAGTTACTGCTCTTTGCCTTGGGATGATGTCTCACTTTTTGCCTACAATTCAAAAGCAGAGGACAGTAACTTAAAAATAGGGGTCAAAAGTCAAGTTTGTAGTTTGTTTTTTGTAGTTAATTTGCATTATTAAAACATCTAATTGCCAGATTTCCAGTGTCCTAGGTATAATTCATTTGGCTGGACAACAAAAAATCTTTAAAGTCATTTTTCTCAGTTTCACACTCTAGTGAGTTGAGGTCTTTTGCCTTTGTAGGGCAGAGTAGATCTCCTGACCAACAATTTCTGGTGGCCATCTTCAACCCAGGACGTGACCGCCTACATCAAAGACTTGTAACTTGTAGCGTTGTTCATCAAAAATTTGTAACATTTTCAAATCGTCTCACCAGCGTCCTTCTGGGTTACTGCAGCCACTACTTCTGCCCCAAAGACCCTTGTCTCACATTGCTGTTGACTTCGTCACAGACCTGCCTGCCTCCAACAACTACACCACCATACTTACGGTAGTGGACCGATTCTCCAAATCCTGCTGCCTCAACTCCTTAGCCAAACTACCCACGGCCTGGGAAACTGCCCAAGCTCTCCTCAACCAAGTTTTCCATTTCTATGGCCTACCTGAGGACATTGTGTCAGACCGGGGTTCCACAGTTCATCTCCCGCGTATGGAGGGCATTCTGCACCCAGCTCAACATAAACGTCAGTCTCACCTCGGGTTACCATCCTCAGTCTAATGGCCAAGTCGAACGCCTCAATCAGGAGTTAATCCGCTTCTTCCGGTCCTACTGCCACAACAACCAACAAGACTGAAGTGAATACCTACTCTGGACAGAATATGCCCAGAATTGATTAGGAAAACCAGCAACAAATTTTACCCCCTTTCAATGTGTCTTGGGATTTCAGCCACCTCTCTTCCCCATGTCTGGCGAACCCACACATTTGCCCGCTGTGGATACGTGGCTACAATGAAGTGAGACTACCTGTGAGGCAGCCCAAGTTCATCTGCAACGAGCCATCCGCAGGGTCACTCAACAGGCCAATCGCCGACGGAGAGAGGGTCGTTCCTATCAAGTCGGACAGTGGGTCTGAGATCCGCCTGCACCTTCCCTGCAAGAAACTTAGCCCGAGGTACGTGGGGCCATTCCAAATCACGAGACAAATTACCCCTGTATCTTTGCATTTACAATTACCCAACAATTATCTTATCTCACCCACCTTTCATGTTTCTTTGTTCAAGCCCGCTGCTGCTCCGGGAGGAGAGAAGGTCCAGGATGGGGACATCACTCCAGAGGCCCCTCCCCCTCTTCCAGAAGGTGAGGACATATAGTCAAGTCAAGTCACTTTTATTTATATAGCGCTTTCCAACTAAGCAAGCCAGAGGCGACAGCGGCAAGGAACCAAAAACCCATCCATGAGAGAATGGGGGAAAAAAAACTTTAGGCTTAGTTGGGTCCAGTTCTCCTCTGGCCGGACGCCCAGCCCCTAATTTCCAGTTAAATTTTAAACACATGTTAGATTGTGTAAGGACTTATAGTGTGTGTGTGTGCATCTGGATCCGGCGATCTGTCCACGGAGCTCATCTACTGTAGGTGTTCTGATGAAGATCATCTCTTTGTGCTGGTACACCATCTGACACATATCATAGAGGAACACAAGTTTCCTACAATTTCAACAAGAAATCTTTAATTCTCTTCTTTCCATTTTTTTATCTGTTTTTTATCTGTCACAATCTATGACTTTGCACAGTTCAGATATCAATACGCTGAAGAATATACAATGCAACAATGACTACTATACAGCCAAAAGTGTTTCTTAAAAAGAAGAGGGTCTTAAAATTACAAAGGAGATGTCCTTAATATAGTGTAAGATGGGACAAAAATATAAGTGAGAAATTAATATTTTTCACAGAAAAGGATTGGGGCTGCATTTAACCCCAGGTTACTGTCTCTCTAGATCTGGCTTTTAACCCTGGTAGAGTGTTTTACCTTTGTAATTCAGGAGGTGATTCGTGACATGGGGTTACTGTGCTCAAACTTTGTACAGAAACCCCGTGTGCTGCTAAGCAGCCAACATTTCACGTGCTGTAAAACAGCGAGCATTTCAACATTTTTTCACATTGATGCAAAAGCACAACACAAGCTGGTTAATTAAACCACTCATGTACTGCATTCATCCAGTCATGGCTGTTGACCCCAAAAATATGCAAATAACATTTAGAGTTTAGGATGACCCAGGGTTAACTATTTCAAGTGTAAAACACGCTTTGGGGCCGTTCACATATCGCACCTAAAATGCGTGGTCCATTTTTTCCCAAAGGGTTCGGGCGCTTGCGCTTCGGAATTGTCTGCCGTTGATAAGCAACCATGATCTGTGCTTTCCGTGAAGACGCAGAAGTTTCACCAAAAGGATAAATGGACAGCACTAAAAATCGCTTGCAGTAGCTCTGCTACTTAATTTACTTTAAAAATGTCTATCCCTGATTGTTTGATTCTTGTCACAGGACACACGGTGCACTTGAGGCATTCTGACAAGTTGCAATGCTTTTCTCTTGATGCTGCATGGATGCTTCTGGAAAATAAATGAGCGAGTCGCAATGCGCGTGCATCATAACCACGTCGCTTCTATTATTAGCACACAAACCAAGTGTCTACATCTGAAATAACGAAATTGAGCCTTCAAAAGATGCCACATATGAACAGCCCCTTATAGGTTTAACCCAGGGTTAAGCATACTGTGAAAAATTGAATACATTTTTTTAGCCAATTAGAGCTGTTATGAAGAATTTTCTTACAGTTCTAGTGCGTACCTGTTGAGCATCTCAGGTAATTGGTCCAATAAATGCAATGAATGGAACATTGAAATGTATTTTACAGTTTCATCACTGCACACATCACCTTTGGTCTGATTTATCATTGAGCCTATTAAAAGCCAGCAGGTGAGACATGTAGTTGAAATTTGCATGGGTAATCTGCCATCACACATTAGGAATAAGCAGAATTAGCTGTTGGAATGGTGAGTGGAGCAGCATCTTTATCAGTTGAGCACAGATGCAGACTCGCATGCCTCCAGGGAATAGTTCCCTCGATCCATCTAAAAGCCTCATTCAAAGCCCAGGATCAGCTAATGAGATCTGACTACATTAGCCTGCAGTGCTAAGTGTCCGTCCACGCTTACGCCAGCACAGGAACAGACTACGGAAATGGGGATCCCTCTCGCTAAAGCCCATCTCCCTCAACGTCATATCATGACTCTATAATCCACTCAAATCTGCTCTCACTCGTGCTATAAGCCCACTGCCACTATCCGCCCAATTAGACATCTGCCACACTACAACTGTGTGTGTGTGTCTGTGTGTGGGGTTAGGGGTTACTAGTTAAGGGTAACTAAAAAGATAAAATTTGTGTCCAGTTGTGTGAATTAAAATCTTCTGGACAAATCCTCATTTGGCAAATGTGTGTAATTACTTAACAATGTGTGTGTGATTCCTTAGCTATAGTTTGTGGACAAATATGTCCGCAGAAGTGAGATTGGGGACATCCCGATTTAGAAAAACAGTGGGTGGGGTTTGTGTTTGGTTAGTCTGAAGTCACAATAGTGATCTTTATATAAAACAGTTGAAGTCTAGTGTGTGCTAGCTAGACAAAAGGCAAAAGAGCGTGTGTGTGTGTGTGTGTGTGTGTGGGTGAAAGAGAGAGATGGAGAGGTAAAGACATTAAAGAGATAGAAAATGCAAACTGGAAAACAGAGAAAACCACCAGAAATGAGCGGCGAAGGAGGTGATGTGGCAGACAGACACATGCTGGCTGTCAGTGGAGTGTATTGTGTGTGTGCTGATGCTGGAGCATCACGCTCTATTGTTCTTCCTCACACTGGAGCCCACGAGCGGGGCGCAGACAGCGTGGTGTGGGGGAAAGGGGGTGTTCACACATGCACTGACAAAGACACACATACACTTTGGCAGAAAGCCAAGGCTTTTTTTTTTTCCAGCACCGGCTGTGCGTGTCTCTTGCTGTGTGTCAGTCTAATCAGACTGAATCAGACTGTGGCATTGTGGGATTTTATCTGCAGTTTTCAGCCTTGTCTCATGCACACATTTACATACATAGAATCATTCAAGCAAAGCATAAAATGTTATCTCTCTCTCTCTCTCTCTGTATATATATATATGTATATAAATACACAAAAATGTAATAAAAATGTATTGCATGTATAAATAAAACAGACTTAAAGAGAGAATGTTCATGACAATGTTTCTTAAAATGCTTCAAAATTGTTGAGCACCAAATCAGATAATTGTAAGATTTCTGATGGATCATGTGACAATGCAAACTAACTGCTGATCAAAAAAAAAAAAAAAAAAAAAAAAAAACAACAACAAAAATGAAGTTTAACCGGACTGTTTTGTTGTATTTTTGAACAACAAAAAAGGTAAGCATAAGATACTTCTTTTGAAAACATAAATATATATATATATAATAAATAAAATAAAATAAAATGAAATAATAATACATAAAAATTGCAACCCACACTAGCATACATCAGCCTACAAAAGAATGATGTTGCTATTCTTCCCTTGTATATTTACAGCAAACAACACAGGTCATTATGTCAATAGCTGCATTTTAACAGTGACTGGCCAACTGGCGAGTACGCTTTATTTACTTGCCAAAGCCAATTTCCACTTTTCCCCTCTGACTACACTGAGTGGAAACAGATCCAGATCTGCCAAAAACCAAACCAGGACTACACCATCAGTACAGCATCATATTTAGAGAATAAACGCTGATTCATGAATGTCTCAAGACTAAATCATAGTTTTGAGTATTATGCTCATATGGTCTGCATATGGTTATAGTGTGCATTAAACTGGAGAGTCTACATTGTGTGTCTGTGAGAGTGACAGAGAGCAGTCATGTGTGTCAAAGTGATGCAGTCTGTCCCAGCCGTATCACTCACAGAGGAAATCAGTCCTCAGGGCAACAGCATCAACCGGCTGACCACAACAGACCGCTTTGCACATTCAAACACACACAGATTCTCACACGACCCGGTGGCTTTCATTCTCATTAGGTCTCCCTCATAACTAAGCTCTTTCACCTTTGCTCAGCAGAAAACCAAATATGATTTTCAAATCTAAATTTCAAATCTAATCTACGTTTAGGTCAGAACAGTTATGTTGTGTGTGAGTGAAATGTGACTGACATTCAGGATGATCATTATGTCAGTATCTAGAGTTTCTACATGAGTTTCTACATGAGTTGCAATAGCAGGACAATATCAAGAGAGTGTGACATAAACTACAGAGGCACATCAGAAAAGCAGTATTTATACATGCATGCATGCTTATATGAACCCAGTAACAAAGCTTTGTGTGAGTGTAAAAGACTGAAATGAGACACTACTGCACTTTGTCTCTGATGTTACGGTCTGGACCGTTTTGTTTACTTCCAAAAATCCGGAAATCCATTTTTAATCGGATTTCAAACCACATACAAAACATTTTTTTTTTCAGTTTCAGTTCAGACATATCGCTGTCTGCTGAACAAAGACTTCACTAAACCCTGTCAAAACCAATGAAGCACTTCCAGACTGGATTAGCCAATAATCTTCTTCACGGCCCTTAAAGCCTGGCCTAACTCCACCCGGTGTATTGATCAGGTGATTGATTATGCAATTAATTAATAACCACCTATAGAGGAGAAAATAGAACACAGATGCTTTACAAACACAATCGCCCAATTTCATCAGTGCATGATTTGCCTCATCTGATGTTGTGAGCCAGTTTCACACAGTCATTTAATGTTTAATAAGCAGTGCTAAAGCGTACTTCACAGAAGGAAGTAACTTCTAATAACAGGAAGGATAACAAAGGAGGGGTCCAAATATGACAATCGACATAATTATTGAGGAGAGGAGAGAGGTCGTTCTCTAATTTCTCAGCAATTAACATCTTTATACCAAGAATAGCAGCCAAATCAATGTACTCAGAACTGTAGTGACTCATCTTCACGTGTTCATGGGGCCAGGGAAGAGTTTTCCAATAAAACAAGGGCCAGACCAAAAAGTTGTGTTAATTGCATTGATTGTGCACTTTAAGTGTACTTCAAACCTTAAAAGTGTATTGATACAATGTTAAATATAGTGTACAATTATTTTAGAGTACAGTTTAGTTCCTACCTGGTTTAATGGCATAAACCTTGGTGCACTTTTAAGTGAGACACAAAATATGTACCAACAAGTACATATCACAGCAGCTTCCAAAAGAAATGAACACTAAAGGAAGTAAAACTCTATATTACGACTTCAAAACAAGATTAATACGGTATGCTGGGATATTTGAAAACTGATGCTTTTGAATTAGCATCATGCATATCCAGCTTTATATCTATCGCAATTAATTGTATCCAAAATAAAAGTTTTTGTTTACGCAATATATGTGTGTGTACGGTGAATATTTATTATGCATATTATGTTATACTTATATATTTATACATGATATAAATTATATGAGTATATACGTGTAAATAAATTACTTAATAATACATTATACAATCATTTTAAATGCTGTATGTGTGTGTCTTTATATACTCTACATATACACATATACACAGTTCACACACATACAGTATATTATGTAAACAAAAACTTTTATTTTGCATGCAGCAATAATTTTGACATAACATGCTTCATTATAATTTTAACTATAGCACATTATTCAAGCATACTGTTTCAAGTTAACTGCAACTTTGTGACTGGAAATGTCTAACTCTATATGACATACAAGATTCAAATGACTTTAACTGGTCAACTAAAGATTTCAGTTAATCTTAAATCACTACATTCAATCGTTGCATAAAAATTACATTAAAATGGTGTACTGATAATTGCACCTGTTAAATCGTAAACTGTAGATATGGTTGTAATATCTTCCAATATAAAGCATATTTTTATAATGTACATGATATCCTTAATGAAAAATCTGTTTAAAAGTGTGCTTAATTTTTCACAAGAGCACATAGTCCTGTGCTGCTATAGAAGTTAATCTAACTGTAAATACTGAATACACAGGCAGTGTATGAGCCATATGTGTCTGAAGGAGTGCAGTCTCTTTGAATGGATTACTGTTCACTCAGCCACGTAACGTCTTTTCTCTAGAAGGGCAAACACCCACTACAACTGGATGTGGCAGAAGAGAGAGGATTTATGGTCCCATTCACTCTGTCCCTCTCTTCCTCCATTATATCCTCCTGTCTTTTTGTTGGCCCCAGGGGCACAGGCTGCCAGGATGTATCTGTATATCTATTGATGACAGCCAAAGGCTGTGTTCTGCAGGCAGATGTCCTCCCTTCCACTGGGTAAAACCACAGTAAAAAAGCCCTCTGCTCTTTGATACCTCACCCAGACCTCTGAACATCTGCAAATCATCTCAAAACCAATGCTCTGCACAACTCAACAATGCCTTTATGATCAGGCCTTAAAATAGCCTGCTTTGTGCTTTACTTGCTCTGAAGTTGTCGGTGAGAAAAAGCCTCAGTATTGCTTACATATTGTCACGAAACTGATGGTTAACCATTTGTGCTACAGACATGAGCGCTATCTAAATCGTGCAGCTTTTTGAGGACGTTTGCTATCACTTTGTGACTGGATTTCACGTGCAAAGCAGAACCAAATAAAAAATTCCACTCACATCGATGGAGGAAGATCAGAATGCATTTCTTTATCATATATCCAAAACCATCTCAAATTGTGACTATTGTACATTTTGGTGAACAGGTGGTTAGTTTGTCTGAATACGCACAACCCCTTATCCAAAACCCCTTTAGAAAATGTAAAATCTGTTTCAATCTGTCAACATTTCCCCACTTCCGACGTCCGTGAGTTCCAACTATTATTCTTTCTGTAGTTTGTGGGCTTTCTCTGAAACTCTTTGTTTATCAGCCTGTGCTTGCAGATATGACCTTCAGCTCAAAAACTCACACACTTCCTCCAAAGAACCTCACCTTGAACCACACTCACATTCAAAAGACAGAAATAAAGGCATGCAGCACAGTTGTAACAAGTGGAAAGCAGTTTGATATGTGTTATGCAGTGTGTGTAGATGTGTTTTCTGTTTGTGTGTGAGTGTACCAGAATCATGACCTATAGCCCGCTGTGTAAAGCTGCAGGGTTTATGCATCACTCCTCAGCAGGGGTCTTGCAGCCTGGACCACTTACTTTAACATTAGCATTTCTACCAGCCATTTCCTTTCTGTAAGCTCCAGAAACACTGCACATGATACAAGTCCTGGCCTCTGTTCCAACCCTGTACGCCAAGCGTTGTTGTGACATCATTGCTAATACAGTTTATGACAACTGCACTCAACTCAACATACATGTTATAGATATTTACGTCCACTTTGCAAAGACAACAAGAGCAACAAAAATGATTGAAATACATATGTAACAAGGTATTTGCTTGTTACAAGTAGGCATGTGGCAACAATTACAGAATCGCCAGACCTTTCTGTAAACTCCTGATTTCATTGACTAATCTTTCAAACACCAAGAGCTTATAGAAGAGGCTGGTTTTTAAGCAAAGCCTCGTTTAAACTGTTGTAAAGCACACATCAGCAAAAAACGTAAACACTCACAAGCAATAAGCTTTTAGATAATTGAAAATTAAATAGAGATGTGTTTGTAATTATCTTCTTCCCAATCAGTGTCCCATGAGCCCTGCAGTTAAGTACACAAAAGTGACAGTGATTTCACACTTAGTCGGACTTAATATATGACAATGAACCTGCAATTCTGTCTACAGCATACAAATCGATAACCAAAATGCTGAGAAATTATGCATGAGATGTTATCAAGTAGTTCTATGCAGCTGTATAAGAGATATGGGCTGGGCTGGGTTTTCAAACCAGGGCTGAGGCTCATTGTAGCTGTCAGTCCCAACAGGGTAACGGCACTAATGCTCAGCATCCCCATCACCCAAACTGTACCTTAAGCATCCTTAAATCACATAATGCCTTTATTTATCCCATTACTTTCAATTTCACTTCGGCTTTCATCTTTTTCTTCAACGTCCTTTTGAGTTTATAAAAACGCATCCCTTTCTCAATGCAGTTTCAATTTAGTGTGCTTTACAAACAAAAAGCGCCAAACAAACGAAATGAAATAACAAAATTGATTAAGTGACAGAGAAGTATTAACGAAAAAAAAATGAAATTGCATAAAATATGATTCAGTAGCTATGAGAACAAATACAATGAGCAATTGGCAAATTAAAGAGGAAAACATTGCGAAGGAAACTGGAGTTAAGCGTCATGACGAAGGGATGAAAATAAGACCAAGTGCGCCAATAATTGTAATATGAGCCGGAGATCACTGTCTCTCCATCTCTCCTCTCATCGTACCTGTTTTGAAGAAGGCATCCGTGTCTGAATCATTGGGTCCGTCCTCCGCCGCTTCAGCAGAATTCATCTTTCCTCTTAGATCTCACTGTTCAAGATAGCGGGAAATAAATCCAGATTCAGCGCTCCATCATCTCTGTGTTTCTGTGTTTTGATGGCACAGCCCTCGATCAGAGCGACAAAGCGCAGCTCTGCATTGCCTTCTATTGTCTCCAGATGCGCCTCTCCTCCTCAGATCGCTCTTTTCGCTTCTTGTGAGTCGGTTCTTTTGAACCGGTTCACCAATTGGACTGATCGATTCTTTCGCGAATTGGTCTGATCCGGTAGGAGCGGTTCTCAAGAGCAATGAACTGTTGTTTCGGTGTTCTGATTCATAGTCTGGAGCCGGTGAACGAGATCCTCAGAGTTTAATAAATGGGGTGCAAAGTAGCCTAAGTGAACGAGTTAAGAATTAGCCGGATTTGTCCGAGAAACAACATAGGCTTAGCATGACAGCAGCACACAAGTGCAAAGAGATTTTAAAATAAAACATTGTAGCTAGCAGAAACTCTTTCCGCAAATAGCGTAAGAGAATCAGCATTTGTCCCAGTTGTATTTTCAATTTGCAAAGAAAAGCAAATTAAACAGGACTACATGTTAATCTCAACTAGTGTAAGGCAGCAAAGTGAACTACAAAACATAAAATAGAATTGTTGTAGCCCAACGTGAATTAGAGTTACATAATAAAACAGAATAAATAATTGCGTTGCATACATTTTCAAAGGTTCACTTGACACTTGGGTACGAGTGTGACGTACCGATGAATCTTTTTTGAACCACTCCACCAAAATGAATTGTTCGAAAGAGCCGATTCTCGGCTATGAGTCGGAGCAGCTCAACACAAAGCGGCGCGCAGCCCGAGTGTGTCAGATGGGACAGAGCGCGATCCTGACAGTCAAAGCTGATGATGTCATGAATCCTGCATAATGTCAGCGGGTTTGTTGGTCACTCTTTTCTTCTCTTATCAATATTTTCTTTAAAAAAGGTAATGACTTATTTTGGAAACATAAGCATACTCGTTTAGATGGCCTCCCGGAGCGCCATAAGACCGTGTTAGCGGCTGTGGAGTCTAGTCTAGTTTCAACAAAAGAAAGCAGAAGGGAAATGTGTGTGTGTGTGTGTGTGTGTGTGTCTGTGTGTGCCCTCCCACTGTGAAATATCACGCCCCCTTCACTCATGCACTCTTTTGGCTATTGATGAATCCTAATGCTAAGATTTTCATATGAAGCACGTGTGCGCGGTTATTAAAAAATAAAAGAAAACAAAATAAAGACAAATATATTTATATATAAAGAATTAAAAATCAAGGTCTTGGGGGAAACATTAATGGTATGTATGGTAATTATTACTTGATAGGCTATAATAGCTAATACTGGGGGAAATGTAATTTTTTTTTGTATGGATTTTGTTTTGTTGCAGAATCGGACCTAATATTAAAACATAGATTTCATAAAAATACATAAAATTACGTTCCCCCTTATTTACTGATGAAAGCTGTTTGTGTCGGAGAACATTTCAAACCAACTGATAAACAGACTGGTTTTTGAATTAGGATTTACTGCCCCCTGGCTAACAACACTAAATATTACAGTTGAAACAAATGATTTTGTGGTTCAGACTTCAGAGACATTGTGCGCCTTATTTGTAAATTGTCTTCAAGCATCAAATCGTTAACTGGGAGTATATAAAACTAGCTACACAGGCTAGATTTAAACTATACGTGAATCTGGACTACAAATACCAGTAAGCAGAAATTGTACAACATTGTAGCCTTTGGGTTAAAATTAAAGCTTTTTTTAATGCCAAAAATTATTAGGACATTAAATATCATGTTCCTTTAAGTTATTTTGTAAATGTCCTACTGTAAATACAGTATATGACAACCTTTAGTAATATGCAGTTTGGTTCAGCATTATACATTGCTAAGGACTTCATTTGGATTTTCTAAATATTTAGATAAGCTACAGTTTTTCAGATAATTGTATCTTGTTCTATCATAACAAACCATGCATCATTTTTGAAAAATTGACCCTTGAGAATGATTTGTGGTCCATGTAATGCCATAGGAACTGCAATAAAAGAAAGAAATTGCCCCTTTTTTACTTAAAATTTTTCTTTTTTTCTATTTTCATGTATTCTTTTGTTTAGGTCAATAATCAGATTTTTTTTTTTTTTATTAATATTATGATTAAAAGAACACTTTTGTATTTAAACAAAAGAACACTTTTGTGTTCTTTATTTAAAAAAAAAAAACATAAAAATAATCATTATACATACATATGGTTTATGATATACACTATGTTTAAATATATATATACAGTATTTCCTGTTTTTGATCAGGACCAAAATGGGGACACGATGTGATTACTCAGCAAATGTCTCGTCATTTTGCTTCCAGTTCTTCCTGTTACCATGGACACTTTTGGCAGTGTATTCTAGTGTGTGTGTGTGTGTGTGTGTGTGTGTGTGTGCATGTGTGTGCGCCAGGAGATCTGTTGTTAGCTGACTGTAAGCAGGCACAATACCAGCAATACACCCAACCCAACCCCACCCCCACCCACCCTAACACACAGGCCTATGTAACGCAAAAATTCAGCAGATGGTTTAGCTATTTAAATGCCAGTAATATGCAACCACGTCACACTACTATAGTATATCTAAGTTAAATCTCTGACAAACTGCATTGATGATTTGCATAATTTTTGCAAGTAATTTTTGATACTAAAGGTATTTATTGAAGCAGATAGACTTCTGAGAAAGTTAAGAGAGTGAATCAAACACTATAGTGCTTATCAAGTGACTTTCTTTTACTCTGGTTTTCTTCAGCACAGTTTTCACGCCATAAAACTCCAGTATATGGGAAGGTTAAAAAGAGTGCTGACCCGCATCTGTTGGCTGTGAGAGATGAGCCGTGCTGAACAGAAGCAATGACATGTTTATGGTCAGGTGTTGAGGAACGGACCATACCAAATGGCTCCCCAGGTGAGTTTAGCATTATTGGGTGAGGTGCTTAGAGAACAGTGAGAACAGTCGATAACGTTTTATGTCGGTGTTGTACTTTGTTTTTGCTCATCGCGGTTTTCCTTGTTTTCTTTTGTTTTGTTATTAATAAATGTTCACTTTATAATCGAGTTTCTGCCTCCATATCCTGCCTGCCCGTCTTGGAAAGCGATAGCGTGAGTCACTTCAGCCGCCATCGTGACAGATCGACTGACCAAACAAGGAGATGGCATTTGTGAGTGATCTTGCGGAGCTGATCCGCCACAATCCTTCCTTTGAGGACCATATTCTAGAGTTCCGTCTGCTCGCTAAACAATCAAGCCTCGGAGACCGGGAAACCATCCAGCTTTTCCGAGATGGAGCCTGCTTTCTGCGGGATGCGGAGCTGCCGGAGATCAATGACATGCCGTGGGAATTAGCGTTTTTTCTCACGCTGATGACGTCTTGGACACAGTCGGCGCTTCGCTCCCGTTCCGAAAACACCTCTTCACCCGAGCACAAGACTTTTTCACACCACATCTGCACGAATGTGCACATCTCCTCGGAGTCTAATCCGCCATTGTGGATGCCAGCACCGCCACAATCCCTTGCGGGTCTCAACCCGGCTGTAGGGTTGCCAGCGCCGTCAAAATCCCTTGCGGTTTCAAACCCGCGAACCAAAGACTTTAACTCTGTTTCACGGCGAAAGGGGCCATGTTTTGTCCAGTCTGTTCCAAAAATGCAACTCGGAAAACGGTCATTTGTCTGGCGGTTCTGGACCCACAACTAAGGGGTTTAAATCCTGATTCATGGTGAGAGGGACCGTGGTTAACTCATTCAGTGCCAGTTCCACAGCCAGGAGTGCTGTTTTCTTCCCCTGGGGTCACAAAAACGGGCTACAGTCCCATTTCACGGCGACAAGGGCCGTGTTTAACCCTGTCAGTGCCATGTTCAGTCCAGTCTGTCCCGGTTACGCAGCCTGACGAGCTGCTGAAGGTCCTTGCAGTTCCAAACCTGCAAATAGAAGGCCCTCAAGGTATCTAACCAGTCAATAATGGGTCTCACTCCCGTAGCACAGCATGAGGGGCCGTGTCGAGTCCAGCCAGTCCCAGTTACGCAGCCAGGAGAGCTGCCGTTGGTCCTTGCGGTACTCAGCCTGCAAAAAACAGGTCCCAGCCCCATTCCACGGTACGAGGAGCCGTGTTCAGATGCGTTGATTTGGGTTCAGTGTGGCCGGATCCGCCAGACCCTGTCTGTGATCCAGATCCTTGGTGGCCAGATCCGCCAGAACCCGTCTGTGATCCTGATCCATTGTGGCCGGATCTGCCAGACCCGGTCTGTGATCCGGATCCGCTCAAGCAGGTTGGTGACCCAGGTTTGGTGTCGCCAGAAGCGCCAGAGCCGGCTATGGTGCTTGGACCACCTGAGCTCCAAAGGAACGATGAGGTTCCAGGGCCAGAACCTCCGGAGCCCGTGGGTGGCTCAGAAACCCCTGTGGGTCCACTTATGGCTACACAACCTCTGGAGATGTCGGTGTCAGCCGTAGAATCTCCAGAGGCCCCATTCGTGGCTGCTCAATCCATGGAGGTATCTGGGTCACGGTCCGGATGGTTCAGTAGGGTGTTATCACAATCTGTTCTGTCTCAGAGGGCGATGTCAGTGTCAGTTTGGTCACGGAGGGCGCGTTCACTGACTGTTTGGTTCTTGAGGGCACAATGTCAGTCTGGTTGCCCCAAGAGGGCTCTGTCGCTGTCTGGCTGGTTCTGGAGGGCATGGTCATGTTCGGGTCGGCCTAGGTGGGCTTCCCCACCATCTGCACCGCCCTGGAGGAAGACTACAACGTCACGGAGGACGTTCCCACTGACGGGACTGTTGCCACGCTGCCGGCACCCACGTTGACGCTGACAACACACGTATGGCTCTCCCGGAAAAGTACGATGGTTCACCGGGGAAATGCAAGGGATTTTTACTGCAGTGTACCATCTGCTTTCACCAGCAGCCACAGTGTTACAGCACAGATGACAGTAAGGTCTCTTTCATTTGCTCTTTACTCACCGGCAAAGCTTTGTGTTGGGCTACTCTTGGAGGGACAATCACTACAATCACTCATACAATCACTTCCTCAAACAGTTTAAAGAGGGGTTTGATCACGCCGTGGATGGTGGCGAGGCTGAAGATGAACTGTTGAACCTCCGCCAGGGCGCCTCGACCGCCGCAGACTATGCTCTCTCATTCCGTACGCTGGCTGCTCAGACGGGCTGGGAACACAGGCCTCTCAAATCGCTGTTTCACCCGAGGATTAAAAAAGGAGTTACAGTCTGAGTTTGCCTGCCGCGACGAGGGGGAAACGTTTGAGGAGTACATGGAGTTAGAGTTGACAATCTCCTCCGATCAAGTAGAGGGCGTCGTTCCACTCCGTTCTTCCCTGCATAGGCCACTACTACCACCAAGGAACCGATGCAGATCGGCTTCACCCGCCTCACAGAGGAGGAGCGTGAGAGGCGTTTGAGGAACCGTCTGTGTTTATACTGCGGTCAGGGAGGACATTACCGAGCCAACTGCCCTTCCAGACCTACACGTTCTGCTAATCTCGGGGTAAGCTGCTTCTCTCAGTCATCCTCTTTGTGTCTTGAAGCATGTTTAGCCTTTAAGGTTAAAAGTATCAAGACTACGGCGTTTGTGGAATCTGGGGAAGCGGGGAATTTCATCGACCGCGTGTTTGCAAACTCCATCATATCCCTTTGGTTTCCGCCAATGATGGTGTCAGCCCTCGACGGAAGACCGTTAGGACACGGCTCCGTGACCAACAAGACTGTTGAACTAACATTAACCCTCGACTCCTAGCATTCAGAAGGCATGACATTCCATGTCATTCATGCACCCCATCACCCGCTCATCCTCGGCTTCCCTTGGTTAACTACCCACGACCCCCTCATTTCCTGGAAAGAACTACGGATTACGCAGTGGTCAGCCACATGCTTACATCATTGTTCCCCCACGCCGGCGCGACCAGAAACCTCCATCACGACGGAGCCCGCGGAACCCACCACCCTGTCGGGTCTACCACCACCTTATCATGACTTGCACACCGCATTCAGTGAAGTCAAGGCCACTCAGTTACCACCCCACAAAGATACAGACTGCGCCATCGATCTCATTCCAGGCACCACACCCCCCAGAGGCCGCATCTACCCACTCTCCCAACCAGAGACTCTCTGCATGAACCAGTACATCAAGGAGGAGCTGGC
>JAUCMU010000072.1:816806-830991 GCA_032275025.1 Enteromius treurensis
CCATTGAATGCTTGGCAGAGCTCTCCCTTTAACCGGTGTGGCTTGATGACGCACAGCTGTCAGTAATCAGGTGAGTGTGATCTGATTACGGGTGCTGGAGTGGTTTCGGTGTCTGCTGATCCGGGAACAGGTGAGTGTGACGGTGTGACACCAGTATATTAAATAGGCTTGGGTAACAGACTTATTTAGTTGCAGTAAGAAATTACCCAGAACACTGTCAACCCAACACAACATTGTTTAAGTATTTTGTTTTCATGTCTGTTTAGTCTTGTTCTTAGTTTCGTTTTCTCATCTTCCTGTTTTGATTTCATTTAGTTTCGGTTTATGTCTTCCTGTTTGCCCATATTTGGTTCTTCCTGTGGGTAATGTGTAATTATTAGTTAATTCATTTCCACCTGTGTTTCCCCAGCTGTGTCTTGTCTAGTTCATTAGTCTTGTGTATACAAACCATGTCCTTTGAGTTAAAGTTTGTCCGTCAATGATTGTGTTACTTTGTATGTGTTACCCTGCATGTGCTCAGTTCTAAGATTATTGTGGATATCACCTCGTTTTTTGATTTATTATTAAAAAGACTTTTATGTTAAGATCATTCTACGACTTCTGCGTTCTCCTTAAATCTGGCAGCAACGTAACACATATAAAATTCATATGAAATCGGCACTTTGAAAAGTATTATAATTTTTTACAAATATAATGTCATGGTTATTTTCTGTTCAGCTGTTTACTGAACGCACTCTCCTCCACATCATTAGTAGACACGCCCCTTACTGCTAATTGGCTACAAGTTTGTTTAGGTACTCAGCCCTGACTTGTTTTTGAAAGCATTTTTGAAAAATCGCTTACCCTACCTTTAAGAGGCTGCAACAACAAAATCATACATCTGAAAATAAATCAAAACAACAAAGAACACAAATCATGTTCATTATTTACTGCAATAATCTGACATTAATTTAATCCCAAATTAAGTATGATAGTTACATTTATTACTCCAACACCTGCGTAGCACAAAAGTGCTATTGTTATACTACGTGGTTCAAACCACAAATGTGTGATAAAGCTACTACAAACTCATGGCTAGTCAATTTCTTCAACAATGGTATTTAAAAAGCAGCAGACGCACACTCCAGAACTGTTGGTTGTGAGTTTAGTTCAATGTGTGTGGTGTTCAAACACCACACATATTTTCTTCATAACAATCACAATGAGGATTCGCTTTTAGGTGAATACACTTTCAAAACAATAGTGTCTTCTCTGTCTGGCTCTGCTGAAGACTTACTTGCCCTCCTTGTGTTGTCAGTATGAATTGTGTGAGAGAAAACAAACAAAAAAGCTGAGTTTTTGTGCAAAGAACCCTGTGTTTTTCCTCCCCTCAGCATCGGATGTGAGTCCTGCTGGATTTTTGAGGTAGAGCTCCCGACCACAAGTCTCAGAGTAAAGACTTCAAACTGAGAGCGTGTACACAAGAAAAACCAACAGCCGACATAGAGGAAATTCCAGCGCTGCTCTGATTCAAAAGAGAATTCAGAGCAAAGCTATTTTCGGGCAAATCTACAATAAAGTGGACCTGTCACCGTGAGGTCAATTTTGACTGAAAGGATGAAAGGCCAGTCTTGACATGCTCCTAGAAACCCTTGCTGTATGGTAAAGTTTTTCTTCTCATTTTAGCCTTGGAATTTTGTAAGGGCATCTGGAATCAATCTATTGTCTACTAAGCCATCCAACCGTATAAATTTGTATATTTGATCTGAAATCCATTGCAGCTTGGAGTAGTTAGTAGCTTCCTCTGATTTTTGTTTTATGTGAAGTGGCTGTGCAGTACTGCTGGTTTGCAGAGAGGAAGCTTGTGTTTCCTGATTTTACTCTGGTCCTCTTCCACTGTACAATGTTGAACAATTTCACTGAGATCTGTGGAAACGAGACATTCCAGCATTGGTAAAAGAGAGCCTTAATGGAGGGAGATTGTCCATACGGTGTACTATTAGACATGGTCAGCACGCAGATTTGTAATGGTTGACAGAACTAAGAGAAAACAAGCAGAAAAGAGACCAGTGAAGTGAACAGAAGAGTGTCTGAGCTCTGAAGCACAGTTGTACCGCTCCCATCCTAGTGACTCAGGCATTTGTGTTCCTTCTATTATAAATGGATCAGGTGCTCCTTTCATCATGCTGATCTATAACCAATAGACATTTCAATGGTGCAAAAGATAAAGACTTCTCCGGATTAATGAAAATAATGCATGATTATGCTGTGCACGCAAAGGCTAAGTTCAGTCCTAAATTTTCTAAGCAAGTTAAGGAAGTTTATAATGCTATTCAGTTACAGAAGCAAAGATGTAAAAGTCTTTTCTGGAATCAAAACCACTCGAAATATGGAAGCCTGATTCCGCCACTGAATAATAATAAAAAAGGTTACTTTGATGTTTTATCTCAGAATTCTGACTTCTTTTTTTTTTCAGAAGTTTGTGATACAAACTCACAATATTGACTTATTTTCACAGAACTGTGAGATACAAACTTGCAATTGTGAGTTATAAAGTCAGAATTGCAAGATACAAAGTCGCAATTCTGACTTTATATCTCCCAATTGCGAGAAAAAGAAGTCAGAATCGAAAGTTTGTATCACGCAATTCTGAGAAAAAAAGTTTATTCAGTGTTGGAAACGACCTTCCGTACAAAACAGAACAATTTCACAACTGTGTAACAACCTGGCAACTACCCTAACATTGTGCTTGAAGGTTTTAACGAGGGATTATTTATAGTACTGTATTACCATAGTCTGTACGAGGAGGTGCTTTGCTTCTGGAGGGTCAGTATGCCATCTATTAAGGTTTTTTTAGATTACATCAAACAACCAGGCTCATCTGAAAGCTGAAAAATTTCATCTATCATATATCATCTATTCATCTATCACATCTCTTCATATATATATATGTAGGGCAGCATATCATATCCCACTATCTAGTAATTTCCAGTCTGCGATTTTTTTAAATAAATCTAAAAGTTGTCCTCAGTGATCACTTTTTGTGTTTGTATGCTTTTGAACAACTTGTTGTTGCAATTTTGAACAAGATATTATATGTGTAGTACGTTTTTGGTTATGACCCACAATCTCTATTAGATCATTTTGCTGCTTTATAGTGCATTAAAGTCCTTGGAAGTTCAAATTTACCAGTTGAAAAGTCAACACTTATTTACTATGACTTTTCCCTCAATAAATGAATTAATTATTAAGGTAGTTGTTAATTTTAGGTATTGGGTAGGATTAGGGATAAGATCATGTAGAATAAGGCATTAAAATGTGCTTTGTTTTAACTAATAATTGGATAATGTGGCTAGTGATATGCATGCTAATAAGCAATTAGTTAAGAGACCCTAATATAAAGTGTTACTAAAATGTCTCTTGTTCATCATTCAACACACACACACACAGACACACTCTCAGAATATTAGTAGCAGAACTCTCTGCCGGTTTTGCTGATAATCAGTTACCAAGTAACTCATAATGAAGGCTGTTCCCGTTTCTGTTCATTGGGTTTTAAGCATGTCCAGAATGCTGTTCATATTTGTCTCATTGAACCTTTCAATAATGGAACACAGTCACAGTCTTTACACACCTAGCAGCTTCCTTTGGTCAGACTCAGGAATGCTAGGGACAAGATTCTTGCCATACCTGTATATGTATCTGCATCTCACTCGTTAGCTTGGACAGTCGTGTTGACTAATTACTGCTGAACTAATCACTGCGTTTATGCAGCTGTGTGCCTCTACAACAGAGAAACAAGTAGTTAACTTTATCCATATTTGGACAGATGTCATTTGAAGTGTTTATCTCTTTGTACGTGTGATCTCTGTCAGGTACGTGGTTTTCCGGAGCCACAGGTTTGCTGGTTTAGGAATGGGAAGCTACTGATTGCAGGAGATCGTTATTCTATGGAGCAAAGTGCTCGTGGAAGCTTTAGCCTGCTGGTCCAGGATGTCCAAGACAATGATGGAGGACGATATACCTGTGAAGCTGTCAATGATGCTGGGAGCCGCCAAATCACAGTGGAGATCATTGTGGAAGGTAAAGCATCATGTTCACTGTAACCTAAAAGTCTATAAGGGAACCGGTTTCAGGAGATTTTTTTGTTGTATAAACTTAAAACAAGAGGTTGAGTAAACTCAAAAATCTGCTGAAGCTGGTTGCCTTAAACTTTTAATTTTTCTCAACTTTTGATTTTTTACAGTGTTGATTACACTGTGTCAGGATTATAAAATAATCTATCTAGCAGATTAAGTTACAAATACAGTAACACTTTAGAATAGGTAACACTTGTTAAATATTAACTACTATTAACTACGACTTCTCCCTTAATAAATTCTTAATTTGCAGCTTATTAAAAGCATGGGTGTCTAGGATTAGGGCTGTGGAGTATGGTCATGCAAGGCATTAAAATGTGCTTAATTAGCACTAATTAATGGCTAATATTCTTGTATTATTCATGATAAAATAATACATTAATAGGTGTAACCATAAAATAAAGTGTTACCATAAATACAAACATAACAAAAAATTTTCAGAGAATCTATTTTCAAGCAAGTTTTGTTGTACCTCATAAGAAAATACAGCATGTGCGTTACAGGGCAAAGATTAAGCTCTTCTTTTATTATCTACATTTGCATAATGCCTACCTACTGGCGGCTTTTGTTGTTGTTGTTGTTTGATTAGTTCTGTTTGCTTCCCCCCTGAATGAAAATAAATAAATAAATGCACATTTAAAATTCCTATGCTGATATGAACAAATATTACCGAAAATATTACAGTGTAGAGTAAACAAAACTTTGCAATTTACTCTGCAATAGATTTACTCAGAGTAAGTTTACACTACAGTATGTTCTGCATTTCTCACGTTACAGTCTTTTTGCCTACAGTAAACATATCCACAGTTAGAGATGCAGCACATCTGTACTGAGACTAATAAATGCTTAATAAACTTCCTCTGGCATACTTCACAAAAACACAAACATATGGAGCTATTCAAGTATTTTAGAAACAAGCAGCGCTGCTCAAGCCATGTTTATGACAAAAAGAGAGAAAGAAGAGGGGGAATATCTGCTTTTTATGTTTGCAAGGAATTCTGTGTGTTTATTGATAAGTGGATGCTTTATATTTAGAGTACAATGAATATCCTTTTTCATCCCACACAGGAAATGCAGGGAAAAAATACAGTCTTTCTTCCTCCAACAGAGCAGGGTGAGACACGTACTGTCTGAAAAAAGGAAATTGTATGCATAAATAAATAACAAATACACATTATACCTTATTTGTTTTGTTTTGGTTTTGTTTTTGTTTTTGTGTTTTGTTTTGTTTTGTTTTGTTTTGTTTTGTTTTGTTTTGTTTTGTTTTTGTTTTGGTTTGGTTCAAAACAATTGTGTTTTTAACTTATATATTTGATATAATTACACCAAATTCACAATAAACAGCATGTTACTGTGATAAAACAGTATTTCTGAGTTTAGTCCTCTGAATTACTAGTGTCACTCATGTTTTCGGTCTTCTGTCAGCAGTGGATCTCTGGGTGTTCCTGCAGTAGAGAACAGACCCAGTATCTGGGGTGAAAGCCCCCCGAAGTTTGTTACTAAACCTTCTCGCCTGTATCTCAAAATGGGACAGAGCGGCAAGTTCTCAGCCAAGATCACAGGACGACCCCAGCCACTGGTGCAGTGGTATAAGGTGAGGCCTCATTAAACAGCATCTGAAGCCACAGGTTTGGTCATGATATGTACTGTTTACTCATCCACTGCGTTTCCTCATTCAGGGAGAAGAGAAGATCCAGCAGTCAGATCACTTTAACATGTTTGAGAGGTCAGGAATGCATTTCCTGGAGATACGCCACATGTGCTCAGAGGATGCTGGTGTGTACTCCTGTCGGGTGGCCAACAGTGCTGGGAAAGCTTCTGCCAGCGCTGAGCTCATTGCTCAAGGTGACACAGAAGGATATAGACTGAGAGAAAATAAAAAACAGATAGGATGAGCGGCAATTTCTCCAGGCACTTTGAATAAAAAGCTTTGTTTTGTAAATTAAGAATTAATTCTCTTTTTTTTTCAGCTCACAGTTGCAACTTTATTTCTCATATTATGTAATCCAGTTCAGCTAAATAGCTCACAATTTAGATTCTGAAGTTTTCATCGTTTATTCTATTGTTCTTTTGCAGATGGAGACACTGAAATTGTCACGTAAGTAAAGGGCTTTTATTTAGTCCTTATATTTACAGCTTTCAGTAAATGAAATACAACATTTAAAAGACAATGCGGAATTTTCACATTGTATTAATTTTTTAATTTAAAGTCTAAAGAAATGAGCTGTACGTCTGATAAATATATATATATATATATATAAAAAAAACATTCTATGTCAGACAAACTATTGGTGTCAAATGATTAAAAGGCTTTTGTTACATAATATATGTGTGTGTACTGCGTATATTTATTATTTATATTTAAATACACACACATGCACGTATATGTTTACGAAAAAATATGTTATGTTTATGTATTAAATATATTTGATATATTATATTATATAAATATATTATATTATATTTTATATATTAAATATATAAATTATACTAACCCTAACCCTAAACATAAATATATGCATACATATATGACCACCAAATATGATAAATCTTGTGTTGGTGACCCCCATCCTAAAATTAAAAATATGTAAAGTTTCTTGAGTAAAGACCCAAATAATAAAGAAAATGTTTAGATTTTATTAAATGAGATGTTCTGCTAGTACTGTATTTATTTATTTGTGTATTTGTTTGTTTATTCGTTCATTCATTCATTCATTTATTATATAATAGCTATAGCTCCAGTGCATCTTTACAGTCAGCAATGCACTTGACTGTTGATGATCTTTCCTTTCATAGCATGCCCAAACCATCTCAAGGTCTTTCTACACAATCTATGGTCAAGCACAGCACCAACGGTCTGGACACTGAACAAAGATCCTCCAGCACATCCGTCCCACCTGAAACCGCAGAGACACAGGCACCGGTGTCCATTACTACTGTAGTAAGTCTTCATTCTGTGACCAGAACAGAGGCACCAAAAATAACACCATCACCATCCTCACAACCTCTCAGCATGCCCACAGATGGAAGATCAGCCACTGGTCAAAAGACATCAAACTCTGAGAATAAACAAAGTCAAAACATTGTAAAGAATGAGTCACATGGCATTAGAAGAGCTTGGGATTCGTTCAGAGCTGCAGAAGAGATTCCTGAAGCATCACGGCCGGAGTCCAGCAGAGACACCCGTAAGGAAACCAGAGAGGGCAAAACAGACTTCCTAGAAACTCCACCCAGCTTTGAGTCCCAGCCTGAGAGCCAAGAAGCTGTGCAGGGTGAGAAGGTCACGTTCAGATGCCAAGGTGAGTTAGTCTGACAGCCAACTGACATGACTGGATTTAACTATAGAGTTGCAGTTTATGTAGTTCTGGTCTTGATGCTGATTGGTCGGTATACAGCTGAAACATTGCTATAAAATCAGTCAAAATCAGACATTCAAATGTCCGCTCTATAACCTCTGACCAGAGGATGAGACTTAATGAATTCCCTTGTAAAATGTTCCAAATACAATTTCTTTTAAGTACGTTTTAAAACATTATGCTTTAATATAAATGTGAGGAGTTGTGCTTATATGGATGGGTTAAATATACCAAAGCAAAAGGAAGTTAGCGAAGTGTTATTCCAATTTAAAATATTTTAAATATATAATAAATTGCAACTTCACCATTACAAATGTGTTATTATAAATATAATTAAATTCATGACATAGAAACATAAATAGCGATAACATTAAAGTATATTTTATCCTTAAATCCTAATCTTTTTAACCTTAATCTTAAATGCAAAGACATTCAGCAGTTCACTTTAGAATTACTTCTACTTTCTTTGAAATATGGTTAAAGTTAAATGGACTGTAAAGTTGGGTCCAAACACTCGACTAACTGCATTTAATATAAATGTAAACGATAATGCATTTGATTTTAATCACAATTAAAACATGTATGTGACAGTCAGTAAAGACAAATGTATACATATAAAACATTTACATTTAAATTCCATTTTGAACCAAATACTGTATTTGAGAAGACCTGTAGATGTTGTGGGAGGGTGTGTTACTTTTAATGGCAGATGAAGGTAAATGTTGTGCTGCTGTGATCTGTCAGTGTCTGGGTCTCCAGCACCGTCAGTAAGCTGGGTGAAGGACGGAGCTCCTCTCAGACAGAGATCAGGCGTCAGCACGCAACAGGAGGGCAGTCTGCATGTCCTGAGTCTGGAGAGCGCTCGCATAACTGACACGGGACAGTACGGCTGCACTGCTACCAACAAAAGAGGAAAGACTGCTGCCCACTGGAGCCTGACTGTCAAACGTAACAATCCACCAGTCACTTTACGCATCAACATGTCAAGCAGGGACATCTCTGTTCTATAGTGTATTGTGTGATTTTTAAATCCTTATATTGTTTGTCTACATCCCTTTTTTATAAACTCTTGGTTCAAAAATGTGCAAATTTATTTTTTGGGTTTTATTTTTGCAAGCTCATTGATTAATATAATTCTCAAAAGAATTGCTGGACTAAATAACTTTTGTCAGAAACATTTTCCATGCCTTCACTGATTCTTTTGATTAGTTTAATGCATCTTTTTAAATATCTTTTTTAAAATCTTTTTAAGATTATGTTGATTATTATTATTTAAAAAACATGCATTAAACTAATCAGTAGTTATGGACATTTTTTAACAATCATGTAATAATACTTATATTAATTCATGAACAGTTTTTCAAAAATCATTTAATAATAATAATTTATTTCTAATATTATTATTATTGGTGTGACAGTGCCACCTATCGGTTGTCTTCAGATGATGGCTCAGTTGTGTTTGTGTGTTGTAGGTGTGAGGGTGGAGGTGAAGGCCCCAGTGTTCAGCTCTGCTCTGAAGGATTGTTCAGTGTTAGAGGGACAGGACTTCACACTGCAGTGCTCAGTGGAGGGCAAACCACTGCCTGAGCTCACCTGGCTGCACAACGGTAAGAATATAATAAAAAACATTAGAAGCTAGAGTTTTAAAGAAAACCAGCAGTAAATGAATAGAGTGCATGTTTAAGTTTTTGTAAGAACATAATTAGAAAGAACTAATAAAACTACTGGCACAGACTATATAAAGCAACAAGACCTGATGTCAATTGTGTGAGACTAAAAGCTGAACAGAGACCAGTGAAGTGAACTCAAATACATAGTGAAGTTTATTAAATGAGTGGAATAATACAGACTTAAAAGCACTTTAAGACTATGAAGTTAAGCAGCTCTTTTTAACCAGCAGAGGACAGTGATGTTGCATCTCCCATGTGCTGTTTTCAAAAACCTAAGACATGAAAAAAGTACTGGAAAAAGATGCATTAAGATCAATCTATTTAGTATAAATGTTCCTGACCTACTATGCCATGCTAGATATCTGTCTCTGCTCAAAGGTTTATTATAAACGTTTGTGTGTGTTTGTGTGTGTGTGTGTGTGTGTGTGTGTGTGTGTGTGTCACTCTGTTCTCTGTCCAGCTAAAAGAGACTTTGCCTATATTCATTCTTTGCCTATAATTGCTGTTCGTGTGAAATTGTGAATGCAACCACAGTCTTACAGTTGAGTTTTATAGCAACGACTATAGCAATGCTGTGCTAATTTTAATTTTGTGCTCGAGTAGTTCCAAACCTGTATGAATGTCGTTCACAAAGGAAGATATTTTGAAAAAAAAAGTTTGTAAACTGGCATTGACTTCCATAGTAGGAAAGAAAATACTATGGAAGTCAATGGTGACCCAAAACAGCCTGGTTACAAACTTTCTTCAAAATATCTTCCTTTGTTTTTTTTTCAGCAGAACAAAGAAATTCACACAGGTTTAACGCTACTTAAGGGGGAGTAAAAGATGACAGAATTTTCATTTTTGCATGAACTTTCAAAAAGAAGATCTATCGAAATGTCCCATTACACAAGTGGAAAACAATCTTGAGGAGGAAAAAAAGAGTAAGAAGGAAAAAAAAGTGTCATAAGCAATAATAAAAGGATGCTTGTCTGAACAAACGATACTAATGATAGTGATGCAATGATGTGTTATTTCCAAGGATTCCTTGCTGTTTTTGGATTGGATTTAAAAAGGAGTGTTTCTGCTTAAATCAGCTATTTGCCGTTTGGTTCAACAGTTTTAATTTCATATGAACAGTAGATTCTGGGTGTTGCTCTGGAACAGACTACAGCCTGCAGAATATCTCTTGAGCTTGACTCTGGGTTTCCCTGAGAAACTGGGAGCCGTGGCAGGGGCCTTTTAGCAAATATGAGACCTTACAACCATATAAAGGCAAAACATGCATCACTCACCCTGAAACATTACGCACAGATGGACTCGGTAAGTCCGATATCTAAGAGAGAGAAAGCTTACTGCATCATCTTACAATCCCTGGAAAAACAGGGGATTTTACAAATAGAAGAAAAAGTTGGAAAAAGAGGAAGATGAAGATTTTCCTCATGATTCTGAGAGGAATGCTCTTTGAGTCCCGGTGGTCTCAGGCACATTTAGCAGTAATGCCATTTACAAAAGCAAACATTTAACAACGATAATTATACTGTAGAGAGACAAAGTATGAGTGGTAGCATGCGTTTCTGTATTTTTCATAATTTGACAGATGCAATCTAATAGTTATCCCAGCAGTGCCACCAGAGGGCACTATCACTGGAGCTCTTTATTCATATTTTTTTATGTTTTGAGTTTTTTCCTTTCTTAAAAAAGGTGGTTGTTAACAAGTGTCTAAACAGTAGTAAACAAAGGTTTTCTGGGACATTAAACATGATCACACTGAACAATAAAACCCCTGCACTCACTAGTCCTCCTGTTGTGTTCATAGTCGTGCTCATAACTCTCAGAATTTTATTTCTGCTGAAGGACCTACGGCTTTTAACTTTTGTTGGTTACAAATAGCAATAACAATTTTTCTGTAATAATACAAATCAATGACAAAATCATTCTGGGTTTTTGACAAGGAGCAAACTTTCAGATCTGGCTCAAATAGCATCACTGCATATTTTTGTTATAATCACTCCTATAACAAATAACTTTGTTAGTGTATTAGCTGCAATTTAATCTACATAGACACTCTGTCCATCAAAATGAAAACTGTGTCTTTAATAACTTACCTCCATCGCGTAAAAGCTTTTTGTATCTTCAGAACAGTCCTGTTGACTGCAAAATAAATTAAACTGTCAAAGTCTAACAAAGTATGGAAAACTCATCAGAATACACTGTCTGCTATTAGTGGTTCAATCTGTATATTATGAAGTGACGAGAATACTTTTGTATACAAAGAAAATAGACTTTTTTTAACAATTAGTTTCCTCTGTGTCTCCACACATCATGGTAGGGGCATTTTGGACAGTATCGCAAACAATGGGATACTGTATGTTACAAGTGTCTCAGAACTTGATTTGTTGATCAATTACAGATAGGGCGTCTTTTTGTCCTGTATTTTCAGATCAGCCAGTTCCATATTCGCACACTGTGTTTGAGAACAGAACGGCTAAGATGACGGTTAAGGCAGCAGTTCTGGAGGATGCAGGCGTGTATTCATGTGTCGCAGTGAATGATCAGGGCAGAGCTGTGTGTACAGCTCATGTGCTGGTTAAAGGTAAGACACACGTTTTATAGTTTACCAGTACATTCAGAATGTAAAACAGTGTTGGATGCTGAAGGCATTTGTGGCATGGGTGGAAGATGTCAGAGGAAATTGATTTGAAATAAAGATAGCTCAAACATATTTTAACCTAAACTTTTTCCCCTGTTTTAAATGAAAATAAATGCAAATATTGTGACATTTTGTGGTTGTACAATGTTCATGTTAATAGTTAATTTAGTTTTATTTCTATAACATTTGAGCCCAGGCTAAATGCTATCCTGGTTTCTTAAATTCTAATTTATCATGTTTTTTGAAAGCTATGACAGCTAGTTTCAGCTCTAAAATGAAATTAACTTGGAAGCCAAACTTACTTACAAAGTAAGCGCAATCCAGAATTGAGAAGGCATTTGAGTCATAAAAAGTGAGACTTGTGAGTTTTAACGTCTCTCACACCCTGCAGGAGGAGTTTTCTATGTATTCAGCTATACGGTGAATTTAGATGTGTTTTCTGAGAGTTATTTTAAGGTCCTCAGGCCTAGAGAAACATCTGCTCTCTTGAAGTATGTGAGGCTGTTTAATGGTGGAGGTTCCATGTTCGAGTGGGTTAAAAATGTACTGTAAAATACCAGTTTTTTCCCACACACATACATTCTGCAGCGGCCGTATCTGATCTAAGTCTCAGAGGACAGCTTGAAGAGAAATTACCCTCTCCCTAAAAATCTGTTTCAGGACTTTTTCATTAATGTGTTTTCAGACGACATGCACTAATGTAATTGTGCAATGCTGCATGAACAGATAAAGTATTTCAAAACTTTAAAATTTTTCACTAAACTTTGTGATCACCCTTGAATTGTCATGCTGGGGTTTTCATTCTACAATAGCTGTGAGTAATACCTTTCAAGCAACACATAATGGATGCCCAGTTTGGTGTCTAGCTGTGCTAGATATATGCATCAATGCAAACATTTACAGTAAATATTAAAATAGATGTTTAATCTTTTGGTCTGCTAGAAATCACATTATTTACACATCATGTACTCTGCCTCTGCAGCCAATGAGCTATGCAACATTGAAAAAGTGTTCACTTTAAGCTGGTCCTGCAGTCATTCAAATGCATCTGTGAATAGGAATATTGAAATAATTAGTGGAAAATATGTTGTGTCCATTTAAACTGAACTAAATGGAAACATCTCTTTATTATTACATTAACAATACATAAAATCAGCATTATATATTTCAGGCAGAAATAGCAATTTATGTAACAGTTGTGGAATTTCACATGGTTAAAATCTGAAATCTGACCTGTTGAGATTTCTATTACCGAATAAAAATATTAATTGTAGTATAGTGTGTCTTTACAGATTAAGGGATGTACCAGAGGACCAGTAGCTTCATATCAAACAGCTGTATTCCCAACTGACCTTATGATGCGGCATCTCAACGGCCTGCAACATCCATTAACATTATCTAATAGTTCTAACATATTTGACACAGGATGTCGCCCAACTTCTCTCATGTGAAATAATCATGTGACTGGTGTAGTACTGAAAGGACACCGTCAGCACAGATGCTGCTGTGTGTGCTGTGATTTTCAGTTTTACCGTTATTATACTGTACCATGTGGTAACTCATTTCATTTTTAAGCTCCTTCTTAAATTCTTCTGAATCGGAATAACAAAGCACATAATTAAACTCTGAAGGAGTCCAGTACATGAGACTGTAAGTTAAGCCTAGCAGATTCTGAGAGATGGCAGCAGACTTTAACTAGAATGCATTAACTAAAAACAACATGCTATTGTCATATGTTTTTAACAGGGTTATCATCCTAGTTTAAGTGATGTGTATGTTGTTGTCCAGCTAAACCAAGTGTTAAGAAGTCTGCTGCTCCTCCTGTGACTGATGTGAGGAGGTCATCTGCGCCGGTGTTTCTCAGAGGTCTGCAGGATCTCAGGGTCATGGACGGCAGTCAGGTCACCATGACTGTGGAAGTGACAGGTAAGCCTGAGGTCAGCTACTCTTCTAGGAGAAGAGCAGAGTAAGACATTTAGGTAACACTTCACTTTAAGGTGTCCATAATACAGAGTAACTGTCTAGTAAGTACTTATTAGTAGCCATGAAACAAAATTTATTTACCATGTAACTAAGTTACAGAACAGTTTGTACTTACAGTTTGTAATTATGTAGTTGTAATAAGCTGCTACTGTTACACATTTGTTACAGATTTGTTACACAGCTAGTTATGTAACCAAAAGTTTATCACATATGTGTTGCAGACTTTATACAACATAATTATATTGCTAGCCCTTTTTTATTGCATAATTTTATGAATTCATTTATTGATTAAATAAATATGGCACATGACAGTACATATCTTTATCGATATTTAATTAAATATAACCAAACACTGTAAAAAATTTGCTGTAGTTAACGCAGCTGTTTGCCAGTAACTTACTGTAGATTTAAATTTATGTTGTTTAC
>JAUCMU010000072.1:863375-881655 GCA_032275025.1 Enteromius treurensis
GGGATGACAATCCCATGGTAGAAACAGAACAAATAGGAACAAAATTAGCGTAGCTGCTGTTCAAACTAAGAAAATGAGTTCTTCACCTGTAAAGACAGTTAGTGTTAGGGTGAAAAATATTCAGTCAGCTATTGGTAAGACTGAAATCCTTCTCTAAAGTCACTGCTTTAGTTAGATGATCAAACAAACATATTTTGTGAAAGTGTGTATGCTTTTTAAGGAAGTGTAGCTTACATGTAGTTACAGTATACACACTTCATGATTTATCAATTCAATTAGTCTAATTTCCAGTCACAGTGATTTTTAACACTTTTAATCATTCTACTGGGTTCAGTTGGTTTCTTGGTCTCAGTTTCCCTACTTTATCCAGCAGTCGTTTTTTCCTCCCTTCAGTGTAGTTTGTAAATTAGTTTGCATTAGTATGGTAACCATAGCATTCACACGCGGCTGTTCACCATCTCCGCACGGTAAAGAGCGACGATGGGTTTCACTATGGCTTTAAAGAGGAATGTGTCTCACAATGCAAGTTTATTGCTTGTAAAAAGATGGTTAGGTTTGCCATGACTAATTAATCTGAGAAACACCAGCAGAAACAAAACTCATTTAGAGATTTGCTTCGAAAGGGGCAAAATTTAAGATTAAGAAGAGAAAGACAAAAGTAATGTTGTGGAGATTCAATTTCTCCCTTTAAAAATGAGCTCATGAGCTTGACTAAAGCCACACACAGATGGCTGTGTTTATAAGTGAATCGTGGTGTTTGTCTACCTCATCTTACACTCACATTATGCAATGTGTCCCTGAATCTACCATGGAAATGTCAGACATTAGATTTTCTATCAGCTGGAAAAATCTAGACCACCAACCCCCCCAATATGAGTCACGTGTTGGCTTACTGTCTAACATTTCTCATTGGGCTGCAGGAAGGTGACTTATATCTGTAAAAATGCAGTAGTTTTTCCACGAATCCTTCGATGGAAATGCTTTGGTAACACCCTGCAGAACTGCCTCTTATAGGACTCTGCTGGAGCAAATGAGATTTTGTTATGCATTAAGTCAGATCACTCCAATAAAAGATGGTTTTAATCAGTGTTTTTTGAGTCTGATTGCTGGGTTGTGTGTAAATATAAAGGGGTTAAACGTCCAAAGCAAAGGATTGCTTAACAATACTATTAGCCAGACCAGTCTTCCGTGAGGGTTTGTGACAGAAGTACTGTATAAGTGTTTGATAAAAGCTAATTCATTAAAACAAATGTAACAAGTTTCAATTAAATCACAATAAATACAAAGAAATCTGAATTGGCAATGTAGTTTAGATGACAATGAAATCAAGGACTATATGAAATACTTGGTCAACATGGACCTTTACTACCACATTTTAGGTTATTTATGCTATGCAAGCTGCACTGGAGTTTCCATGAACTGTATCTCAAACCAAGTGGATGATTCGCTGGCTCTCAAAAAACAATTTCACATAATGAATTAAACCTCATAATAAAAAATGGACTCTCTACTGGTTCTATACCAGTAGCATCCTTAGAGGTTAAAGCTACCGTGAATAAGGATAGATTACAAAATGTTTAAGCTCATACAACATTCTCTTCTTTTGACTGCAAACGTTTGAGAGCTCTTCAGAAACTCATGTGACATTACTTAGGTGTTTTTCTCCTTTTGTTTTCAAATGAATCACTTTATTGTCTAGAAGAAACAAATGAGATATTGGTACATGATTTTTGTGTCATGGTTACCACCGTTAACTCATCCAGCTCTGATTGGGGCTGATGCAAAAAGGAGCCTCATTTGATCTCTCGGTTTGATTGTCTACATGCTTAATCATCTGAAGAGAAGGGAAGGCCGTTTTTTTTGAGTGGTGTGCGGGCCACACAGAGTGAGCCCGAGTTCTGAGCCTGGTATTAAAGGATCAGTCAGCGTGCTTTTGTTAGCCAGATGCTGTGAATTAAACACCGAGGCTGTTTTTCCTGTAAAGAGGGGGCGATTTCCCCCCTATACGGGCTTTACAGAATCCCCCCTGAGAATTTAGCTCTGGTTAAAAACAGAGGGAATGATCCTAATGAACAAAGAAACTTCACAGATTTTCAGAAAATGTTTGTTTGAGTAACAAAATAAGATTGTATAGGCAAATACAGAATCTTAAAGTCTTAACATCATAAAAGGTGTTGAGCATGTACTGCAAAAAAATGCATAATGGTTTTTCTTCAAAACTGAAAACAAATGGACAAGGTGCTTTTATAGTGCTTTAAAAGCAATTGTTTGAAATTGTTTCAAAGCATTATTAAACAGGAAAGCAACAGACTTCAGATACATCAAATCATTATTCCGACTAAGAAGAACTTGTATTAATCAGTTATAACATAAACACACAGATCCAGTCGCTGTTTAACCTCGTCCTGGGAACAGTGTTCATGGCTGACTCATGTCTGTAGGTGTAATTTTATTATGTTCACTTGTTATCCAACAGCTTCCTAAAAATGTATGCTTAAGACACAATTTATACAGATTATTCTGAACATTTGAACCTATGATGATAACTAGCCCCCCCCAGCTCCTTTATGTATAAATGCTTACTACTATTATAATCAAAACAATTCGTTGATTGGGATACAGCAGTGGTGCTGACTTTTCTCTAAGAATAACCTTCTCTATTGTGTCTTCTGTGTGTTTTTTTAATGTCAATTGTTCAAGAAGAATAAGGCCATTATTCGTCAAACATGCTGTTAAGCAACAATGGAGACAGGGAACATATGTACGTGGAGCGTTTAGAGCGAGCAGACAATATGTAGATGACGCCAGAATTACGTCATAGTGCGCCCATAATAGCTATGTCATAGTACTGTAATGTCGGTCATTTAAAAGTCCTTTTTGTGCTTCAGAAAACATTTACAGTGTTTGCAAAACAGAATTGTATTTATATTCTGGTTCTAGAGTTTGTTATAAAGCTGCTATAAAGCCCAATTTAAATTGTGGGCTATATGTGTATCATATGTAGGTGAAAACTGTGTATCATATGCACGGCAACAAATTTTGTATTACAGTATATGCACGCCTAGACATTCACGATCTTACACAATTTCAAATAAATACTGTTCATTTAAAATTTCAGTTTATCAAAGTGTCCTGAGAAAATGTTTCAAAGTTTCCACAAGAATGTTGAGCAGCATTGATAATAATCAGAAATGTTCAGCATATTAGATCAATTTCTGAAAGATCATGTGACACTGAAGACTGGAGTAAGGATGTGGTCAAAGGCCTGTTCTCCTGCTGACTCTTAATTAATGCAAATGAACAATAGTTGCTCACCCTTCAGCAGACGCTTGAAAACAGCTGTGGGTCTTTCGCAGCCGCCAGACAAACACAACCTCTTTATTCACTCTCAGAACAGAGACTGGCACGAGCCACTCCTCTCTTCTGTCTGTCTGTCCATCCATCCATCCATCCGTCCATCCGTGGTCCCGCAGGGTCGTTTAGGGGCTTTGAGGGCTTTGTGCAGGCTGGTCTCTGAGCTAATTAGCCGTAGCAGGGAAGAATATCAACTCTAGCTGGAGGGAACAGAGAAAGATAAGTGATTTTATTGTTGAGGTGCTGAAATATTTTTTTAAATATTACAAATAAAATTAAGCTAAATAAAACAAAACAAACACATAACAAAATGATTTAAATGTAAGCTAAAATGAAAATGAAAACTGAAAATATAAACTGAAAGCTATACATTAATAAAACTTTTGATAGTATAAAAAAAATTCTAAAAAATGAAATCTAAAAATAATAATAATATATATATATATATATATATATATATACACACACACACACACACACATACATATTACTTTTAAAAAACCTTTTTAAAAACAGGAATGTTTTTGTTTAAAACTAAAAAGTAACTTAACAAAAACGTGATTTAAATGAAAATTGAAAATATACAATGAAAGCAAATTCAAAATGTTGCATAGTAGTAGATAGTTAATATTAACATAACACTGTCAACACACACAATATCAGGTGTGGCCATTATTTGTGCTTCAAAGCTTTAACCAGAGTATCGTACAATGTCTCACAAAAACTATGACACAAATATATTGCTTTTGTAAAATTATATTGTAATATTTAATTTAATAATGATAAGAGGAAGAACTAATATTCTGGGTTTGACCCAAATGAGATCTGAGTTCAGTTTCAAGTCCAACGCTAGCAAATGAAAGTGAAAAGTTCCTTTGAGGTCTGCAGGAAACTCAAAAGGGATTTCAGATTCTTTGTTTTGTTTGTTTTAAAGAGAACTGTGAACTTATGATTTAGTTGCCACTTTCGACATTTCCTATTTTACTTGACAAAACAAGTCATGTATATATATATATATATATATATATATATATCAACATTTATTTCTTTTCCAGTATGCCAGAAAAAACTACTGTTCATAATTTCTAATAGTAATGGTACTGCCAGTTGATTCCAGTCACCTGTCACACTCTCTGATAGTGAACGACAAACCTAAGAGAGCCTCGTGAAAGCTAAGGGCCCAATTCAGGCCATTTTATGGCTGTTTTATAGCCCTGAAAGACCTGCGCGGTCAGTAGATGTAATGAGTATCTGTGTACTGATTAACTCCGAGTGCCACACATTGTTGATTGGCTCCTTTGTCTTGTGTATTGTGTCACTTACTGTATTGAGCACGAGAACATGATGTCACTGGTCGGTCTGTCGTCTTCATCTGTGAACAGTGACTGCTCAGACGGGATGCTGGGCTTTCTGCCCTTGTCATTGTCCTGCAGTGCATTATAGGAGCTCTCAGGATGACAGCGTCGGCCAAGGTGACAGCTGTGAGAGACTGCAGTGTGGCCTGAGACCTTTCTGAGGCCTGTTTTTTTTCTTTGGCCGAGCCAAGTGTTTGAGAATCCAGATGTTATTCTGACTCTACAAAAGCAACCGGGTACTTAATTACTCGAAACGAGAGGGATGAAGAAGAGGGCGAATACAATTGTTGACAAACTGGTTTGTATAGACCGAGCTTAACAAATGCAAGTTCCTGTCATTTGATCTTAGGGAGGTTTGTTTTTGTGCCGTTTCAGGATCCTTATATTTGGTGTCCTTGTGCTCGCAACGCAACATGAGAGAGACAAGGTTTGTTTAAGTTATTGCTGGTTCCTAGTCTCACATATCCAGACTTTTAGAAGTCTGCTTCACATTGAAGCTTATACTGGTCAGGATTGCTTTTAAAAATGTTATTTGACACGTGTGACCAAGGATATCTTGTTTAAATTAAACTAAACTGATTCGACCTTGAGGTCATGACTCACATGGGGTTGCCAGACATGCAAATTTCTATGAAAAGTAGCCTATTCTGTTTGTAAACGAGTCAGCGTTGTCACAATCCCAACATTTTGTAACTTGTAGCAGTACGATAATGTAGTTCTCAGGGGGAAAACAAGCAAGTAAGGTTTGATATATTAATTGTTTATCGGTTTGCATTTAAACTACAAGAACGAATGCAGTATCAGATTTGCCTCTGTCCTTGCTGTAGCTATGGTTTGCAAGTTTCAAATTCAGTTTCACATTTAAACACTATAACCAATCCAGAAACTTTCCAGTTTGCTTATTTGCATGAAGAAAAGGCGTGTATTTAAATCGTGAATAAGTAATAGGTTTATACAAAAAGTGAGCAAAGCGTGGTCCTTTTTTAGTCCATCAAGTTTAGCACTGTCTGAGCTCTGACACTATATGCACACTTTGCAGTTATAACGGAAGGATTGGTGAGCAGGTACTGAACTGAAGTGATACTACCAGTTCTGCAGAGAAGCAGCTATCATTAGGAGCTTTTGCACTAACCTTTTCATAGTGCCTACTGGCACAAGTTCCTGGTTTTTGTTGTGTTCTTACTGCAGGAGCTAGGAATGGTTTTACTTGTAGGATCTCTATTTAGGGCATCGAATCTAGCTCTGTACTTCAGAGTATAGTCTAAGACAGTTCTACAGGAACCACCAGTGACTTAAGTATATGCTGAGTGATTGGCCAAACAAATACGAAACACTGACTATCCAGCAGTTTTTAAAAGCTTAGTAAATATATTTATCCCATGATAACTGCATTTACCAACGATATGTAACACTGTACGTTAAAGGGGATCCACATTTATGTTTGCAAATGCCTCAAGTTCCTGCTGCTGGTGTGAATGCAACTAGTAAAACCACCCGAGGAAGAAAGTTCTCTAGGAACAACCTAGTTGGCTATATCCTAGAAATGTTTTGGTATCAACATGTAAGTACTGACAATGCAATGCAATATAGTGTAAATTAACTTGACTATAAAGAATATACTTTAGATAGTTCATGGTCATGACGACATGAGACTAGTTGATGCAGCTCTCACTGGAGGAAGACACTTATTAGCCTTCAGATTTGTATTGCTTCAACTGCTTTAATGATTTAGCTTATAAAACTCTTAAGATGTAATGAACCATGTCAGCTGAGAGTCATTACACTTCTTATTCTTATGATCCGCTCACGTCCGTTGTCTTGCTCAAGTAGGTTTAGGCCGTGGCCGTTTCCGCCGCGTGTTGTGACTCAGCAGGGGAGTTCAGCCGTCTCTCTGATGGGCCGAGGTGAACTCGCTGTCCTGACTGTACTTAATCTTCAGTGATGCTCAGACACTTAGCTTTTTGAGCCCGACCCAAAAGACCTGTTTTTTTCCAACTCAAATGCTTCACTAACATGATCATGAACTAACAGTTAGCAGTGCTCTGACAACATTTGTAATTACACTTCTGGGATAAAAATATATACATTTTTTTGTAAATAAAAGGGACACATTGAAGACGTTTGCACTTTTGCAAATGTTTCAAATAAATGCTCTTTTAAATAATCCTAATATAAAATAATACAACACATTTATTTTAATCTGTAGTAATATTTTATAATGCTATTACAGTATTTACTGTAATTTTGACCAAATAGATGCAACCTTGGTGAGCATGAGACTTTTTGTTAGAAAAATGTTACATTTTATTGACCCCAAAACTTAAATATTAGTCTAATTTAATATGAATTTCTAAATATACATTTATTTATAGTTTTTTCTACATTTTTAAACATTGGCGAATGTGTTAAAAACAAATATGAATTAACTGTGCACTAAAGCATGTTCATATATTTTTTTAATATTAACAAATCAAACACCGTCTCTCTCATCGTCACGTTCTGGTAGTGTATGAGACTCTCCCTGCATGTGTAAAGGGTCAGATGGATGTGATGTGTCATGTGATGGGATGAATTAGCAGCATGTTTTGCTCTGTCAGAGTGTGGCGGTCAACACACAAACTGCAGCCCCAGTCACTTGTCTCAGCAAACACATAGAAGTGACAGAGTTTTAAGTTGCTCAGCTGAATCTTATTAGAGTTTTAGACATACTCAACTGTTACATGAGAAAACCAACGTACAGAAATGTTCTATAGTTACCTATAAGAGCACCCTAACAACTACATGCACTCTTAAAAATAAGGTTGCTTCACAATGCCATAGAAGAACCTTTTTTGTCTAAATGGTTCTATTAAGACATCTGAAGAGTCACATTTTGGCAGTTTTGTTGAGCTCTTACAATGAGAAACGGCGCAAACATGGTCAAAATTAGCTCAAAGGTTTGTGTTATTTGAATAATAAGCTAACATGTACTTTTTTAGTCTAACAAAAAAGACAGTTGATGTCTTACATTGTGCCGTGGGCGTTACTCAGACTGAAGTCATATGGTGAGATCTGACAAACAGCATCTGTACAGGACAGCACCAATCACATGTGTACAACCAAGTCGGGACAGAAGCGCAAGTGTTTAAGGTCGGTAGTAAAAAAGTATCACAACGGCTTTTATTTGACTGGAATCGGTTTATGATGTTTTTTCTCAGCTGTGTTGTTGTCTGTTGGTTTACAGTGTTTATGTTTGTGGTTGCTGTTAGTAATTGTGATGCTTAAGCTTTTCATATTAGTGTGTTGAGACACTCGAGACCGAATATTCATAATCTACCACAGCCCACCCTTTTACAACTCACTGCTCCCTTATCACTCTTTCTTTCTTTCTTTCTTTCTTTCTTGTTTTCATGAAAGTTAAACCAGAGTGAAACACAAAAACACAAGTGATTGGACTTATATAACTAATATGTCCATTACAAATGACAACAATTCAATCAATTCCTGATGTACGAAATCTGTTGTTGTTTTTTTCTTTTTTGAAGCCTTTTTTGAATATGTGGCGCAATTGGGATAAAAAAACAAAAACAATTGTAACGTTTGTTTAATGCTAATTTCAGCTGCATAGTTAAACTGTTTCGCGACTTAAATCGATAAGTACCTGGAAAAGCTGTTTCGAAAGCAGATCTGCACATACAGTAGGTGCATTAAGTTTCAAGCTGTGTCTAGTATGATCTGTTAATGGATCTAATAAGAGCCCAAACTACATATACTTTTACTATGTAGTGGAAGTGCACTAATTGAAACATGGTTGTATGTGTGCAGGAAACTCTTTTTTAGTTTTTTCCCCTTTCATGCATAATTACCCCCCAACCATAATAATATAATATTAAAACAGCATTTTCAACATCATTAAGGGATCTTGTACAGTCAGCCAGTCATAATCACAATGATCAGGACCTCAAATCGGAAGAAATGACCAAGAAATTGCTCCACTTATTACATGACTGCTTGCCAAATGTATATGATAAATAATTGAATGCAAAAGTGATACAAGAACATTAAACTAGCACAATGTGTAGGGTATTGGTCACCTGTGAAGATTATATTAAACAGAATGACCAGTCAGAATTATATTTCTGACAGATGTGTACAGGGAGATATATCAACTTGAAAGGGAAGAAAAGAGGGAGAAATAAACGGGCTGCTGTTTGAGTGGAAAAGAGAATAAATCAGCTTAACTGTACAGTATTTAAAGGATTAGACGCTGATAACCCATCACAGATCGGCCACTGTTTTAACATGAATCTGCTGTGATCTTCTCAGGGTATAGCAGACACTGAGCACACGACTCTCAAAACACATATAAGGTTTTCAACATATCTTCTTTTGGGTTCAACAAAATAATATCATACGTGTTTGACACAAGAGTGTCAATGATGACCAAATTAAATAATCAATTTTTCTTAACCCTATAAAGCCTGACATGAAACAATAGCAGAAAAAATCAACATTTTTATTTTATTAATGGAACCTTTAGACATAATATATAAACAACAACAAAGGTTGCATGTGGCTTTTATGGCTCATGTAGCATGATAGTCACAATATGAAGCTCATAGTCAAGGAGGAAAAAGCACCTCAATTTTATTTCCAAAATGAGATTCAAACTTAAGAAATAGTTTTAATAATGTTGATGTTTTAGTGGCCTTTAGAAATATATGGTATAAGTTTATTTTAGGGTCTCTTAATTAGTTGCTTATTAGTATGCATATTACTAGAATATTAGTCATTTATTAGTGCTAATTGATCACATACAGTATTAATGCCTTATTCTACATGACCTTATTCTACTTCCCTAATCCTACTCAATACCTAAACTTAGCAACTACCTTACTAATAAAATTAGGAAATTATTGAGGAAAAAGTTTTAGTTAATACTAGGGGTGTGACCAGACACTTATCCCATGAGACGAGACTCTGGATTCACGAGAACGAGACGAGACAAGTCAAGATTTTTAAACTTTTTAAAATAAATCCTCCTTAATAATATATATTGGAAAAAAATTATTTTATTCAACAAAAACATAAAAAAAAATGTAGGTGCATTTTGTAAAATCCACAAACACAAATTTAGCCACAAACTGGCAGGCAAGTAATTAACAATAAAAAACTAAAATAGTATAAATAAATAAAAACAAATAACACAAATATTTGTATTTCGATTTAGTATATTTTAAGACGCGACAAAACAACCACTGAAAACCATTTGGAATTTGTGTCCGCACGTCTGAATAATACTGAATAAGTGTCACCTATTCTAAAGTATAATCCAATTTTTGTTAATTAAATATGACACAAACTGTAACTGTATACCCCTGACATATAAAATGATCATGAGGTCATGTGACTTGCAAATAATAAAAGCAAACACAAAAAATATAGCTAGTAAACTGTACTGTTGATATTGTGTAGTATTCACTAAGTAGTAAGCTAGGTTTACATTGTCTGTGTCCGGGTGGAGCGGACAGTGGGGGTCTGAGATTACACTGCTAATCCTCCAGCAGATGGGGGACACCTGCGTAGCCCCGCAGAATAGGCCGGATTACGGAAACATGTCTCACTAATTAGGGGGACGACACTCGCCACCTGGCTAAATCTGTGAGGAGCCACTTGGTCTCCGGACAGAAAGACAGAAGAAGAGATCATTTCCTGTGAGGTATCGTCTGTTTGCAGTCGCTGACTTCCTTGCTGACAGTCTCTGAGTTCAGTCTACACACACACATGTTACTGATAAGTACAACTGTTGAGCAGTTTCTTGAAAACATTAGTGAGGAACATGAGGAGTTTATGCAGGAATGCTTTTAGCCATTAACCTGTAAGTAGGGATACTGTTTATTTAAGCCTGTGAAGAGCTTTTGTACCAGACGCTGACTTTCTGTGACAAATTCGTGACCACACTGACCAACTTCCCCACAAAACTACTGACAACTGCTGATTAAAATGGGTCCTTTTTAAGGAGAAAGACAAATTAGCAGATAATAAGGCCTGTTAATAGTTCTGTTTAGTAATTGCTCTAAATACACACACATATTGCTGTTTACATAATGTATGTTTGTGTGTGTGTGTGTGTGTGTGTGTGTGTGTGTGTACATATATATATATATATATCAACCTGGACTCATAAGAATATGTACCTCTGTGCATTTTATTGCAACATCATTTTTACATGCCTTACTGCACTTCACTGCAGTTTGCTTTTAAAAACAACAGTGTATGCGAGGTTTCAAAAGGTTGCCAAACATTAGTGGATCATGTTAACAGTGATTCTGTACACCTGTAGTTACTGTACTCTGTGAAGCAGCTTATCAAGGTGGAAACCAGAAACATTCAGGCAGGTGTGTTTGGGAAAGCTGAATTTAGCAAGACAGTGGCCGTCAGGAAGCAAGATTGCATCGCTTTGTCTGTAGACTTAAATCATGATTCATTAGTATTTTAGAGTTCTGGTCTATACTGGGACTAAAAACAGAAGTAATTCTTAGTTATGAAACTTCATGCTTTGGTATAAGGCTTATTTATCCTTTTCATGACTCACATAATGACAAGCTAGAGATTCACCCCTCTTTCTTCAGGGAAATCTCTTGTGGTAATGCCTGTTATTGGATCGTAAAGTATTTCATTCTAGCGAGTCAAACACCTTACAAATGACAGGTGCTTTATCTCATCTGATTATTTTCTCTCTTTGTTTGGAATCTGATGTGTACAAACCAAAAGGCATGATAGTTGGTGACAAACCAAGGCATACATTACCAGAGTACAAAGCTAAAAGCAAAAAATGGAAAAGTACAAACTTTGAATTCTGTTGGGATGAGCCAAATTGTTGTTCATGCATAGCAAACGCTCTTGAATAACATGTTGTTTCTTGACTTGCTCTGTAAAGAATTTCAACTTCACCTAATAAAGTGCACTGATAGCAAAACAGATATCTATCATGGTCTAAAAAGGATAACCGAATTGCACAGTTGAGTGGTACATTACTTCATTTAAACTCTAAGGTTTCGTTCTTCTCATGTCATTTAGAGCAAATCCTGCACACATATGAAGTGATGATGATATCACCCTCGGTTATTCATGCTCAAGCTGTGCTAGTTTTGGGAGAGCTGTGTTTAGTGGTGTTTGGGTCAGGGCGGGGTGGATGTGTAGGTGCTTATTTGGATTTTTGAGCGGTCGGGATGTTTGAGATGGTCCCATCAGAGCTACTCAAACACAGGTGATCAAAGTACTGCCAGAGCTGGGTTTCCAGGGTCAAACTGACCATTACTAGAAGAAGACGTCAATGTGCTTACCAAGCAGCTGTTCCTGGAAACTTCTTTCCCATATGGCTGGAGTTTCCATCTTGTGTGTGATAGAAGAGTGATATTCGTTGGTAAATATGGTTGTAATCACTCAGAAGTGGTGGTATATTTAGTTTTTGACACTCTGCGTTTAACCACACCTTCAGTTCAGATGATGAAATATCTTTTTCAGTGCTTTTAAACAAATGTTTTTGCAGAGTATAAAGTCTGGTCCACATTGCAACTTGTTCTGATCAAGAAACGAAAAGAACATCTGATTGTCCTACCAAATAACCAACTATATGTTTACATTATGTTTAGGAGAAAATTAGTGTTGTACATGATTAATTGTGATCGAAAATATATACATTTATTTATTTATATTTTTTTCTAAATATATACATGCATATATATATATATAGTATATACAGTATATATAATAATAAACATACACAGTACAAACACATTATATATTGTATTATATGGACAAAAAAAAAATATATATATATATATTTTGGATTTGATTAATCGGAGTCAATTGTTTCTTTTGGTATTAATGGCCTTTTAATAATTCTTATTATTAATAGTAGGAATAATATTGGGTTGAATTAAGTGATGTGGATTATGGTCATGTAGAATAAGTATTTAATTTGTGTGTTACAGGGTGTGAGTGTGCCCTCCTACATCTGCTACATGTGCTTTATAAGTACTAATAAACACACATTGTTTTATTAATGTGCATGCTAATAAGAAACTAGTTGGTCCTTTTAATAATGTGTGGTAATGCATTTGTTTATTCAGATTGTCTGTCCACTTAAATAAATAGTGCTCAGTATTTCACAGATATAGTAACCTTTGTATTTTCAGACTGGAAAGGGTGGGTTGAGCCCAGCTCTTGTTTTGGTGTGCATGAGACAGTCAGTGAGTGGGCTGTGGGCGGCCTGTCTCTTTCCGACTACCTCTGCCTGGCTCGACTTCTCTAATTATCCATCTGCAGGCCTCAAGAGCTTCTACATTTGGAAATATAATTAACTATATCGAATATAAGAAATAACCTGCCCTGTCTGGATAGGTTGTTTCACCAGTAATCTCACATTGTGTGCCTCTGAAACATTAAAGATAGATCAAGGTGTTACTGCGGTGTGGGTTAGGCCGGCTGTTTTGTAAAACTTGAACTTGGCATGAACTGGCATGATTGATCAGCTCTGCAAGCATGTGTATTTGTTTAGCATATGGGTTTGCCTATCAAATACTGCTCCGTAGATCTGCAGATCTTTATTTCTTTTGTCAGACATCTGGCCTTGCAGATTAGATTTAGGTTTCTCTGTTGTCATAGCAATATCATATTACACAGCCTTCATCAGCATGTCTGTCCACAAGCACAGAAACTTTGTGCTTTGCTTTTCAAAGAGACATAAGAGGAAACTCTCAGAGTAAAAAATAAATATACTAAAATGTACTTTCATTTCATGCTAAGTATACAAAATGCATTCATATATTTATGTACTTTAAAATGACAGATCACAGTGAATCTTTATAGTGTACTAAACTGGTGTATTCAAAATCTGCTAAACTGGAACAATTAATTTAGTGCTTATTGCATTTCAGTTGTGGAACTAGTGCTGAAAGATTTACTAAAGTATATTTAATTTAACTATTTCAAGTATACTTCAAGTACACTTACTTTAAAAAAAAATCATACAACCCTCAGCAATAGTGCCATTAAAACATATTTTAGGCTGTGTATTAAGAAATGTCCATAGTGAACAAGCAACGCACTAAATAAAGTGTAATTCTAATTTTTAGATCAGGAAATAATCAGCAATATATGCCATTAAATAAGTTAACATATTTAAACTACAATGGAAAAAAATTACTGTGATTTTAACTGTAAAACCTTTGAAAATGCTATGGGAAAAATGGTTAATGTTAAAAAAAAAACAAAAGACGGACATTCCCAAAATTCCCTGCATTACATTTAAAATTCCATTAGAATTGCATGTTTGTTTTTTAAAAAAAAATATTTGTTTTCTCTTATCATTTATGTTTATTGGTTTATAAACATAGTTTTTACATAGTGTCAGCTTCTTTGATTCTTTTATTTTGATTTACTTTGATTCTTCTTTGATTCTTTTATTTTAACTGTAGTTTTAACTGTAATATCATGTTATATGATATTACATTTGGAGTTTTTCATCTGTACTTCTTTATGACTAGGGTTTACCTCAATAGAATGTTAAGTGAATTTGAGTGTTGGACCAAACCAATAGCTTTGCAACTTTTTTACAATTTTAGACAATCTCTGTTCTAATGCACGCCTATGTGAAAATCATATCATCTATGGATAATCACATAATGGTTTATCAGCTTTACCTAATATTTAGGAATGACGTGTATCACACAGTTAGCTTAATGGCAAACTGTCGGAATCAGTCGTGAGTGAATGCTTGAGAGGTCTGGTTTCAGTAAGGATGCTGCCTTAGTTGGCAGTCAAGCAGTTTAATTTAGGTTTTAAGAACAGAGCTAATGGCTTCATATTAAAGAAGTGCTGTTGAAAACAGTGTTCAAAACCATTACGATGGCTTGCCTGTGTGTGTATAGATCAGATTTGAAGTGTTGGGTTTCCCTCTGGCCAACAGCTGCTGTGTTGAGGTTGGAAAACACAACATAGCCGTCCGCTTTAAAGCGGCTCCCGGTGTGCATATAACGCTGCTCTGGAAACCTACCGAGAAAAACAACAAGAGCAGCCCATGTCTACACACACAGATAAACAATATAGGGTTTTGTAAATGAAGATGTCCTTTAACAGCAGTGGGTTAGTGTTGGCACCAGCACACGGTCATGTGTTTGTGTTGGGGTGGGTGGGGTGAGGCTGACTTTGAAGGGTGGGGTACGGATGGGGCTCTGGTGACTGCAGTATTTTGGGGGAGTTCCATGCAGCAGATGTGTGAAAGTAGGGCAGACGTAGAGGACAGCGCTTGTGTAAGAGGCGGAGGTCTGATCTCAGCACATGTTTGGAGTTTGAGCGCACACATGTGCAGATGGGCTGTATGTTTGAGCATAAACATCTCCACAGGCCAGCACAAAGCCACTCCCATTGAAAAAGCTGACAGTGCATTCGTAAAATTGTTGTAGAGAAAATGATCTTGGATTGATTAGGTTACATTATTTGATATGCTCTGATTATAGATCACTACATATTACATATCTTAAATGCATTGGTTTAATTAACCAATATATTCCTTTCATTTAGCCCACTCAACAGATTGTGGGGGGTGGGAGTAAAAAGTGCATGAACCAAATCAATTAGATCCTAATATCTGGAAAAAAAAAATAATAATAATAATAATACAAGACTGTGTCAAAGAAGAGTCAAATCCTTAAAGGACTGTTCTTAAAATTGAAGATTGAAGTTAGGATAACCTCTACTTAACTTGCCTTAAATTGCCCCATCATACATTTCCTTTCATGCAGTGTGTAACACAGCTCTAAAGCTTTAAAGTGGAAGTGCACCATGTATAAAGTTATTCTCTTTAAAAAAAAATAGAGTTGACTCTGAATTATGTTTAAAACGAACCCCAACCTGTTTCAATTAACTGAATCGAACTGTTAATTGAATCATGAACATGTTGACTGCCAACTTAATGCATGTTTATATATAGATATATTAATAAACATATAATATTCACAATATTCCATACAACACAACTAGTTGTTTAAGAGACAATATGCAAATCGTAGCAACCTGGGGAAACTCGTCAACCTTTTGGGTACTCCCAAAACCAAAATTTGAACCTTTCATAACCCATAATATAAAAGTTTAATCTTTAACTGTAAGATGATGAGTTTATGAATTTATTAGTTTGTGTTAACCATTAAGCATGAAAAATTATAAAACATTGGACATATAAAATATATACCTACTAAAATATTTTATTATATAATTTATTATCATTGTTGAAACAGCTTTTGTCACTTCCTACTTTCCATCCTAAAATAATTAGCCTCCCAAGGAGCATTTTTTACCTGCAATAATCATTTCCTCAATAAGAACCTGCATCTTTTGCCTATTGAAGTTTTTCCCCCCTCCATGTCCATGGAAATGCTTTCCAGTTTCCAAAAAAATGTTAAACTAATGCATGATGCACACATTACCATAATAATTATCTGGGAGTTCGATTTGGCTGCATTGAATGTGTTGTATTACGCTACAGTAAATTTATTCTTCTTCAAAAAAAAAAAAAAAAGTGTAGATTTTGTCTTACTTTCTTTTTTCTTAAGAGGTTTTTTTTTTTTTTAGATGGAAAAAAAAGAGATTCGTTTTTTCTTCCTGCAGTGATGTGAGTGTTTTATAGCAGTATTAATTCTTTGTTGAGCTGCTCTTGAGGAATAAGATGCTGGCATAGCAGACATACAGCCCCATGTGTCTCCTCTTCTTCTGCTGAAGCCGCACATTTTACACAGTCGTTTTTTCTAATACAGACACAGCTATGGAAGTGAGTTTGTTATGAATGGAGTGAATTTACTTTTAAGGGGTCAGACAAACTCAGCTCATTTTTAAAGACTGTGCATTGCATTTGAAGCACACTTTACTTCTCAATTCTTGTGTCTGTGAGATGTGCACTGCTGTTGATCATTTCTTAATCCATTGTCTTTATACAATTGTGGAAGTTACAAGACTTCAACTAACGTCACTCTCTTTGTGTGTCTTTACACAGAACTCGATGAACTTGCCTCCAGACAAAGCAAGATTACTACGCCAGTATGACAACGAGAAAAAATGGGAACTCATTTGTGACCAGGTAATACTTCTTCTCTTACCTCCTCTATTCTCACAGTCACATTTCATCTAGAGCAGCTAAAGAACTGAAGGCTTATGTAATCCCAGAGGGACTGGTAGGTGATGCTTGAAAGGTTGCAGGTTTGGAATGGGTTGATCCATTAAACATAAGATACTAAAGGGTCACCCCAAGAAAAAAATTTCATCATTTACCCACCCACATATGATTCCAAGTGTTACTTTGGACAAAACATCCTTCACAATGCCGTCTTTTGTGTTCTGGAGAAGAAATACTGTAAAGTAATACCAGTTTGGAACGACATAAGGTTGAGTAAATGATTACAGAATTTTCATTTATGGCTAAACTTTAACATGGTGCCACATGGAAATAAGTTCCACCGATCCCAGTCATGTATTTTAGATTTTACCATGCAACTGAGACAAGTGTAAGCAATCTGTACTACACTGATTCATTGTTTGTTCATCAGGTGACCTTGTGTCCCTGTAGACATAACATATTGTCTCAATCTTGTTCTCATGAAGACAACACAACTCGTCTGTTTTGTGTTTTCTAAAAATCTTCCTCTGCTTGTACCATCCAACCAGTGATATTGACAGAAATGCTGACCTATACAGGTCATGTGACCACCCCTGAATCATATTTAGTATGCTGATATTGAAGGACCTGCCGCTACTTCTAAAAACAGTAAAAATAATAACAGGTTTGCTTTATATAGTAGTTTTGATTTTTCTACTGTAGAAAATGGTTGCATTTTTTTTTTTTATACTAATTGTAAAAATGCTGCACTGTCTCATACTTCTATACTTTCTGTTTCTCACAATGCACTCCAGACCCTAAGAAGAGGCTTGCTTTTGTGTTAGCTTCATACACACACACACACACACACACACAGGCCACATGGTAAATGTCAATGTGATATCAGTGGCTGATGTGTTGCATTGTGTGTCCAGGGGCCTTGTGTTGTTTTGAAGGGAACTAGGTCTCTTCCTCTTTCCTGTTATGTGCTGCTGTTGACTGGATGTTGCCAAGGAAAACATCCAAATGTGTGACAGAACGGAATACACATCTGATATGGAATATACAAAAATGAATAATATGTGTAGTTATTATTCTTAAACTATGAATAATAATCATTATAATTATTAATCAGAAATATAATTAATATCACTTACATTCTGTAGTTTTTCCGGTTACACTTTATATTAACTACACGCTATGAATGATTAGTTAAGCATTAGTAAGCATTTATTTCATCCTTTATAAAGCATTGTTCCAACATTATTATGCGTCAGTAAACAGTTTACAAGTGCAGCTATAAATGTCTTGTTCTAGAGCATATATATATATAGTGTTTAATAATTGTATTTTCATACTTTATTAATGATCAGTTTATCATTTTATAAGTTATTAAGTTATTTTCAAACCAGTTATTTATGAGTTGTCAGTGTTTAATAAG
>JAUCMU010000072.1:881755-893952 GCA_032275025.1 Enteromius treurensis
TGGCAAGCTGGCACATCGTATGCTTGCGCCTCGTCTATTAATTGTATATACAAGTTATAATTATCTCTTACTTTTCATCTAGAGAAATACAAGGTGTGGTGTGAGAGCGTGTGAACTGGCTGAAATGCGTGTGTCTCACTGTGTATGCGTGAGACTTGAGAGCCCTGCATTGTGAGCGGTAAGGTCTTATATAGACAGGTGTGTGGCTTTGCTAATCAAGTCCAATCAGTATAATCAAACACAGCTGGACTCAAGTGAAGGTGTAGAACAATTTCAAGGATGATCAGAAGAAATGGACAGCACCTGAGTTAAATATATGAGTGTCACAGCAAATACTCTGAATCCTTGAGACCATGTGATATTTCTGTTTTTTCTATTTTAATAAATCTGCCAAAAAAAAAAGGCAATTCTGTGCTTTTTTTGTCAATATGGGGTGCTGTGTGTACATTAATGAGGAAAAAAGGATTTTAGTGAATGGCTCCAAAATAACAAAGAGTGAAAAAGTTAAGGGGGTCTAAATGCTTTCCGTACCCACTGTATATATGGGCCTATATTTAGAGATTTTGAGCGTTTATTAACCATCCTCGTAAAGGTGCTCTAAGCGATGTTGCAGGATTTTAGCTTGATTTAAAAGCTAAATGCATCACCCCTTGATCGTCTTGCTGTCTGCCCTCTGAATACATTCGGGAAAAACCCGGTCTCAAAAGACAACTCAGAGGCTGCAGTACCAAAAGAAGCACTATAGGCAACACAACAAAAACAAACTTCGGCCAAACAATCGGCAAACCCCACCTCTTCTTGCCGATTGGTTGGCCGAAGTTTGTTTTTGTTTTGGTTCACATCCTGTGCCCATAGTGTTTCCAAGATTGCATAGAGCAGCTTTAATAGATGTCATTGTACAGCAGCAGTGAAGTCAAAGTAAATCTTCTGACCCCAACAGCTTTCCTGGTAGAAATCATCTCAAATTCCGAATTCCGAAGCAGGGACCCATGGCGGGATCACATGTATCCGCCATCACAGGCAATGCAGCAGACAGTCGCAATACTGCTAGACTTGAGAGTGTAGGGACCACTGGAATGTCAGCTGCTCGCACTGGCATCAGTGGTGGGTCCAGCACTCTAGCAATCAGTCCTGATAATCTTGGCCCAAGCGCGGCATCTGCCAGAGCTTGGGTACTATTGAGGTGGCAGACATGATGTGAGCACTCTTCATGAGCTCATTAATGGCCCACATAGCGTGATCAGGCTCTGAAGTGGAAGACGTGACGGGAGCAGGCCATGGAAAAGCAGCCATGATGTGGGCAGACCCTGAAGTGACAGGCATGGCACTAGTAACTCCAGACTCTGATGGAGCAGAAATTATGTCAGTTGATCTTGAGGTAGCAGACTTTGAGTGAGCAGAAATTATTCTGGTAGATCTTGAGGTGGCAGACATGATGTGAGCAGGTGCTCGAGTAGCTAGTGTGTAGGAAGTTTTGTGTTCATCCTCCATGACACCCACAGTGAAAGCAGAACCACTTAAACGTAGCGCATAGTCAATATATTTGTCAGTGGACCAGTGTGGGGTATTGCATGGCATGAGTGATGAAATGTCCTAGTTCCCACCAAAATGGAAATTGTCCTTTAGAAATTTGAAGTCCAGTAAATCCAGTAAACAAGCACTGGTCAGGGCAGGCAGTGAGGCATTCACAAAACACCAGGCAATAGTCCAGGGTCAAAATCCAAAAGAGCACTCCAAATAAGCAAACAAAACTAGACAATGGGAAAAAAGGCAAAGACAAGGAGAATGAACATGAAACAAGACTTGGCAAAAACAAGGAAACTGCTTGGTAGAGTCCACAATAGCAAAACAATACTTCGCGACTTCTGTTTGGCAGGGCCCAGTTTAAATGGCTACCAAACAGGAAGTCACCAGAGTGGAAGCAGAGGGAGCAGTAACAGTCAGTGCAGAGGTGAGAGCTCCCTCTGCTGGCTTGGCGTTACGTGAGGCTGCTGTATATTTTTGACTAACTAACCAGCATGTAAGGAACATTTCTCTGGCAGTCAGTTGCACTGTATGTGTTGATTTACCAAAAAAGAACCTTGATTTACCAAGCATTAGTACACTGTAAAAAATTACTGTGATTTTAACAGTAAAAACTGTGAAAATGCTGTTAAAAACCTGTTAAATAGTTAACAGTAAGTTCCCATAATATATATATATATATATATAGTATATATACAGTTTTCACCATATATATATATATATATATATATGTATATATATATATGGTGAAAACTGTAATAGACTTTTTACAGTAAAATACCGTTTTTGACAAAAGAGGAGGCTTTGCTGGCCCTAAAATTTGTGCTGTTGAAACTGAGAACATGCTTGTCTACTTGCCTTCTTGATATATTTATGTATATTTATCGATTCAGATTTTAAACCTTCTTCTTAACTGATTTTCTTTGTAGAAGTCAACTCAGAGTGAATCTTCAGACCCCAACACCTTCCTGTTAGATATTATCTCATACTACACACGTGTCAGCCAGCATCCGGTGCACCTTCCAATCTACTCTGTCAAGGTTGGCTTGAACCATGCAATGATTTTTATCTTCCTGTCTTATTGAATGAACTAATACTTGCATTTAAAAGGAAATAGTTCTTGTGGTTACCAAAGCTTTGCCGTGATGGTAGAGCATGTGGGTTGTGTTCCATTTTAAAAAAGGTAAAGGGTCTGTACGTTATCTTGCTTAGATCTGCTTCTCCGGCCTCAGTAGCACCACTGTGGAGGAGGTGTTTGTGACCCAGCTCGTCATGGACTTTCCCGAGCTTAAACGCTACAGAGCCACATTTAAAGACACAATTAAAGGTCCTGATGTCCTTTTAATGCTTCAAGGTGTAATACCTGCTTCTAATTTTTACTAAATGTTTGCGCTCAATTTGTCCTTACAGGTTCAGTGCGTTACAAAAAATACAACCCACAAGAATTTTATGGTGCAGTTGTGTCAGTTAATTATAGAAAGGTGAGTATTTCATTGACATTTAGTTATTATGTTTAAATATACACTATCATTTCAAAATTCAAAGAGGTTTTACAAGTGAAATATGCTCACCAAGGCTGCATTCTTTTGAAGAAAAACACTAATATAGTGAAATATTCTTGCGATTTAAAGTAGCTGTTTTAAGATTTTAATTTTAAAATGAAATTCATACATTTGATGCAAAGCTGAATTTTCCACGTGTTATTCCAGTCTTCAGTGTCACATGATCTTTCAGAAATCCTTGTAATGTGGTATTTTAAAAAAATATCCCACATTAGTGTTGATTTAATGTGCCCCTGCTGAAGAAAAGTATTCAAATCTTTCAAAAGAAGATCAAATACTTGCGTGATGGTGAAAAAAAAAATACATTCAGAAACATTTCATAAAGTTTCAACAGTTTGCATGGTGTTCTTACAATGCAGAATCTTTAATAAATGTTTACATTTCTTTTAGGCCTCGATAAGTGACAGAGAAAAGGAGACGGCAATGTCTTTATCGGCAAGTGGCATGTTGATCAGTGTCTTGCCTTCATGCAGAGTCAGAAGTAAGTCACAAATTTAAAATATTAAAGCATTTTTTGTCGTTGCTATAATGACCGCATTGCTATTAGAGTTAACATGATCTTATTTTAGTATATCATTAAATTTACTTTTGTAGTATCTATTAATATTAGAGATTTTATATATATAACATTATTAAAAAGTGCTATAACTGAAACGCCGTAAGGCGTCCTTTACATGTGTGTTATGTTGATCTCTAGTTCACGTGCTCCCTGTGTTTATTTTCATGCTTGTCTCCCTCATGTGCTCCTGTCATGTGTAACCCCGCCCAGGTCCTTAGCGTGTGATTGTCTTCCCAGGTGCCTTGTGTTTGTGTCTAATTAGTTTTGTGTTTAACCTAGTTGATTTCAGTCTGTGTTATCGGTGATTAATGTGTTGTTTTTCAGGTTGCATGCATGCAGTTCATAAACATTGTGGTTCATTCTGTGGAAGACATGAATTTCAGAGTACACTTACAGTACGACTTTACAAAGCTGCGTCTGGACGAATATCTGGACGTGAGTAAACTTCAGTGCTGAGTCTTCTGATACTAATGTTCAGCATCTCTCGAACCGTTAAGTGAGTTGCAAGAGGATCCATCTCTCTCTCTCTCTCTCTCTCTCTCTCTCTCTGTGAGTAGAAACTAAAGCACACAGAGAGTGATAAGCTGCATGTGCAGATTCAAGCGTACCTGGATAACGTGTTCGATGTCGGGGCTCTGTTAGAGGATGCAGAGACCAAAAACGCCGCGCTGGAGAGAGTGGAGGAGCTGGAGGAGAACATGTCTCATGTTAGTACTGTGTTTACAGCTACACTCATTATAAACTTCCAATAGAATCCAGAAAAAAACAATCTTTTAAGTGGCATTCAGGAGTACTTACCATTCAAGGCCATTTGTTTAATAATGCAACACCTGCCCACAAACATGACCTTACATGACCAGTATTGAATTCAGCTGAAAGCCTTTAATGATAATGAAACATGATAGGACCCTGTTTTACATGTAGCTTGACCTTTGAACTTTCGTGACAGTTGGTCCATCTGGCCAGAGGTAATTTCCTCATTAGTGTGGCATTGATTTTTATAGTGCACTTTTCAGATGAATCAGGATTATGAATACTAAAGTGATATCACTGTGAATCTGAAGTTTAATTACGCAACCTTGACTCTTTGGAGATTTAAGTGCTGTCTCAGCTTAACTTATTTTTGTCTTTGTGAATCTGCATTCTGTAGCTTGAGTCTGAATTCCTGTTGATTCTTGGTTGTGGTTTTCTAGCTGACAGAGAAGTTGCAGGACACAGAGAATGAGGCGATGGCAAAAATTGTTGAGCTGGAGAAACAACTGATGCACAAAAATAAAGAGCTGGAGTCTGTTCGGGTAAATGATGCATCCTTACATCACATCCAAGTGGTTTGTTACATTATGAGTTCTTAGAGTGTATGTTACTCAGTGCTGAAAATGTATTTCACAGTATTATACAAACTTCTTTTCCAAATGTACATTTGTGTCACTGTTTACTGTACTTTCCCAAAACCCATGCAGTGCTCATCACTGTACATTATACCAACAAAAACACATAATAAGTACATAATATCTTCTTCTTGTGATTCCAGTAAATGGGCACACCATTAGTACACATACTCTTAAAATAAAGTGCAAGCTTTGGTATGCATGCGCATTATCAGGTCTGACTTTTTTTTATTATTGGAAAACCCATTTTTAATCATCCATTTAATTTCTGACGTGCAGGAAATTTTTTTTATTTTTTATTGATTTGAAAACTTTAAATCCTATTACCATCTTGCTCTCTTATGTCGGTTAAATGGTCATGTTATGCATTATTGCAGATTTTATGCACATCCAAATTGCAGCTTTTGATAAACTGTTTTATTAATTACTTTAACCCTTTAACTCGAACCCCGTGCTCCCTGTGGTGACAGGAGGTGTATAAAGATGCCAGCTCCCAGGTGCATACCCTGCGGAGAATGGTGAAGGAGAAGGATGAGGCCATTCAGAAACAGAGCAACCTGGAGAAGAAGATCCATGAGCTGGAGAAACAGGGAACCATCAAGATCCAGAAGAAAGAAGACGGGGACATTGCCATCCTGACGACACCTCCGCCGGGGAACGGGCATCTACCGGGGTCCCAGAGTGGTGCTGGGGTGTCCGGTGAGGGCACGGTCATTCACGGAGGAGTGGCTAACGGAGCGGCACCTGATCTTCCACCTCCACCTCCTTCTATGCCAGAGACACGTGAGTGACCTCTCCTGATTTTGTTTACTGGGTGTGAGTGTGACATTGAAATCTGGAATAAGATATTACTTTAAAAGGAAAGTGTAATATATATGTTCACAAGCTTTTTTCTAATATGTCCTTGTTACAGTATAATTAAATATTAACTACTTTTTACTTTTTTTAATATTAACTCACTTTTATTAAATTAACTATGTGTACTTACTATATGGTTAGGGTTAGGAATAGGGTTTAGCTTGGGGTTACATGTATGTATTTATGGATAATTTGTCGTTATTATTATAGTAAGTGCATGTAACGTGTAACAAGGACATCTTAAAATAAAGTGTTACCGAACCTTCTTCCTCTTGTGTTTTCTAGTACTAAATGGTCCATCTGCTGCTCCAGCACTAGCTCCTCCTCCTCCTCCGCCTCCTCCTCCTCCTCCTCCTCCTCTCCCCACTATGGATATATCTGCCCCTATGCCCCCTCCACCGCCCCCCATGGCTCCTCCACTTCCAGGTTGCGGATCTCCCACCGTCATCATGAACTCAGGACTGGCAGGTAATCAAGCCTGCTGGACACTAAAGACAAAACCACAACAGTCATAAATAGCCATTATCACACGCTCAAACTACCAAAACAGTGACATGAGAAGAGGAAAATCGCACAGATTTAGACCCAGATATACCACAAACTTCTAAAGAAGCCTGTAGTATGCATTAGTTTGTGTTTAAAGTTCACGCAAGGGTTGAGTATGTCTCTGGAGCCACTGTCTCCTCTCATATCATAACAATCTTAAGGTTTCCTGTAAAAGGTTTATTGTCTGAACAAGCTCAGGTGAATCACCGCTGAAGTGTCTGTACAAAACATCAGATTGAAAAAAAATAACATCAGATGAAAAATAAATGGTGATTTTCTTAATCTAATTTATGAATATAATTTAATCTCTGTTGAGTTTGCATGAATTGATCTTCATCATTGCTAATGAAACAATATGTATCCATGATTCAGAGGTAAAGGAAAAGGCCAAGCAGATCTTTGCAATCAGCGGTTGTGTTTTGTTTCCTCTTTAACCAAGTCTTTTTCTCTGCTCATGTTTGCTCTACCTGTTGCGCCGCCATAGAGGGACCCATCAAACTGTACTGTAGGTTTGCTGTGTCATGTCCTGTGTGCTCAGTCTTATGTGTGTGTGGTCATGGTATTTTAGTCCCTTAAGAAAACACACTCAGTTCCACCTCTGTAATCTTGATCTGACGACTGTGAAGGTGCATCACTGGTTATTCTTCTTGAAACTGAGCGTGAAATTGGATGCATTTTTGCTGAACTTTTCCTTCCCATTTAAAAACCAGAGAGGAACATTCTTTAGACCTTGCTTACAGAGTTCAGCAAATAACAGGACTGTAATGCCAACCTACGAGACCACATCTTTCATGAGATGTAAGCTCTTATTTCTAAACTCTGCAGTGGACAAAATCCCTCTTTCCAGAGCTCAAGCCATGAACCGCAACCTCACGGAAAACAAAACTACAATTCACATCAGCTCCACATCTACAGATCAATTTGTTATTAAGTTTGCCATTACAAAACTTCAGAACTGTGATAAACACAAACACAGTCCAAGTGCAGTTTCACCTAGAACACAACACAAATACAAATCGCATTCCTAGCATCACTGTAAGAGAGTAAAATGTGTTCTTCAACAGTAGATTATTATTATTAAATATTTTTAAAAATTGTGAAATGGCATAGTACAATTATAGCAGCCAACATAAAAGCGTGATTGTTTGTAAAGATGTAAATATTAGGATTTTGTTTTATTTTTTTTTATTAAATACTCTTAATTTTATTAAAAAAATTTTTATTTTTTATTTTTTTTTTATACCTTTATAATGTTTTATAGAGTATACATTTTTTTTTCTACGTTTGAATTAATTTTATTCAGAATCTTTTTTTTAAGAGAATCTGAAGAGAATCTTGCTAAGCCAGCTAGCTAGTTAGTTAAATGTTTGTTTGTGGTAATTTACCTGATTATTAGCAGTTAAAGCTGATTCTGTCGCCCCCTTGAGGACTGAAGCTGGGTGTTTTCACAGTCACACAAAAAAAGTATGGACAGCATTCACTTCTGTAATACCATAGTTCTAAAGAATGTTTCGTGCTTTAAGTCAGTCTTTTAAATGCCTAAATGTTATTAAATTGATAATAAAACACGTAAGCAAGAGGCATTTGCAAAAAAAACAAAAACAAAACTGATTTCCTCAAGACTAGCTTAATTTATACAAGAACTTTTGTCAAATGACCACATTTAACATTTTTACAGCAGAAAGACTTAAAAATGCCATGCCCGCTGTGTAAGTGTTTGATTGTGTTGTGTTTGCATGTTGAAACAGTGTGCTGTGCCGTTACAGGCAACTGATCGTCAGATAAAGCGACAGTTGCGTAAATTCAGGAATGTTTTACACACATTCTCGTTTTTCTGGCCACACTTTCTGCATGGCCTGATATCACACCATCATGTTACCCATAACCCTCAGCTGAACTGGAAACTACACTTATTACTCTTCGTAGCCTTTGATCAGAGATCAGTATTGTCGGATTGTGATTTAGCCTTAATCAAGCATGTTGCAGTTTGTATTTGCTGTGTGTGAGTCAGATTCAGTCATTGAACCGGATTGTTTTAGTGAAGTGTGAACCTGCTTTAATGAAGGAAAGCCAACGTTTGACTCATTGTCATACTGAGACGCTGTTTGAGTCACATCCTCAAATGTAAACCCAAGAACCACCATGAGTGTCTGTCTCATTGCTCAGACGTGCTCTTACATAGTTTTAATTACATTGTTGGTCGCATTTCAAATTTTTTTTCTAACCCTTCTCTTAGAATTTATATAAATCAAAATAAGCACACATAAAACCATTGTTGACATGTGAATATGCAGCCATAATTTTTTTTTTTTTTTTCAGCTGCTTACACACATATTTACTTGTCACACTTTCTGAAAACTAACACAGAGACACCAAAAACAAACCAAATTTGCAAAATCATTTAATGATTTTGCCTTAGACTCAGTTTTCAATTGTTCAGATGTGTTTATGTTATTCTTCTTCATTTTGCAAGAGATGTGAGGCATTTTTTATTCAGTATGGAGAATTCAGTTTTTGGATTTGTGTGCGAAGTTTTGGAAAAAAAAGAGAAACTGAAAATGTGTGCAAGCAGTAAAAACTGTAATATGAAAAGCTCAGATCATTCTCTTGCATGTAGCTTTGATATATGTTCTGAGCACAATGTGAGACAGACTTGAGATCTTATTTGAAGAATGTCTTCTACTCAGGAGAAACATCGGGGAAATGTCTCTGTTTGATTTCAATGCTCTCAAGGAGAAACAATTTAGACATCAGTGATTGTATTTGTGCTTTAGCTTTCCTCTAGCAGTCTCATACTATCATAAAAGTGGCTCAGTTGTGATTTAGCTTCAGAATCACATTGATCAGAATATGAGAGTCTATAGCTGTTTTAGGCTGAGAATGTTAATGCTGAGTGTTTCAAAGGTCTCATGTTCACACTTCCCCTCACAAATGTGCACCGGACACGTTCAGATCTGTGCCTGCTGTCCACAAACCGGCTTCACATCTTTCAGACTGCATGTTTTGTGTTTGTGTACGTGGCATGAGGTTGTTGACATGTGCTTCCTGTCATGTGTGTAGCTGTGAAGATCAAGAAACCCATCAAGACTAAGTTCCGTATGCCAGTGTTTAACTGGGTGGCGCTGAAGCCCAATCAGATCAACGGCACTGTGTTCAACGAGATCGACGATGAACAAATCCTGGAGGTGAGGCGGTTTTGAAAACTTTGGAGAAAAAGAATTTAAACTCAAATTGTTTTCGTGATACACATCTGATGCAATATGTAAAGTGCATTCATTTCATAATTCTTGCATAAAATGTTGCTGCATAATACATGATCATGTTTAACTGCCAGTTTTGTTTTATATGTTGTAATTTATAACATTCTGTACATGATGAACTCTGAATTGGTTTTATGTATAATGTATACACATTCATCATATATTACATCAAAGGAAATGAGTATGAAAATGATGCATTACAATGTGTACTCTGATGCATAAATGGATCCTTTTAAGGCATTTATACGATTCACTACCATTCAAATGTTTTATTTGTTCTTCTTTTTTCACCAAAGAGTCATACAATTTATAAAAAATGGCTATTGTTGCAAAATACATTTTTAATAAACTCTGTTCTTTTAAACTTCCTATTCATCAAAGAATCCTTAAAAATATGTAGATCCTGTCACACTTTTCACAAAATTTAAAGCAGTCCAACAGTTTTCAACACTGGTGTTAATAGAAATGTTAACTGACCACCTCAAATGATTTGTTAAGGATCATGTGAAACTGAAGTCTATGAAGAAAATTCAGTTTTTCGATTACAGAAATGCATGACGTTTAATTATTATTTAAATGGCATTATTTGAATACAGATCATAACAATAAAAAAAAAAATATATATATATATTTCAAATTGTAATAATGTTCCACCACATTGTTTAGCTGTTTTTACTACATTTGTGATCAAACAGTTTCAGTCTCAGAATAATTAAAATAAATCAAAAAACGTATCGACCCCAAACATTTTTGCATGCATTACAGATATTTACTTCAGTGTTGAATGACCCAATGGGAGGAGATTGTGTATGTTTGGCCAAGACTTTATTAAATGCGTAAAAAATATTTTTTTTATATATATACTAATTTTCTATAGTTCCATGTTTATTTTGCTTTTTCCAGGTTGTCTGTTAGTTTAGTGTCAGATATAAACATCGGTGAACTTAGTAGTAAATAGTGACTGTGGTTTGTCGTTTTAGGATCTGAATGTGGATGAGTTTGAGGAGATGTTTAAGACAAAAGCGCAGGGGCCTGCCATAGACATCACCTCCAGCAAACAGAAGACCTCTCAAAAAGCACCAAATAAAATCTCGCTGCTGGACTCCAACAGAGCCAAAAACCTGGCCATCACGCTCAGAAAAGTGGGCAAGACATCAGAGGAGATCTGCAGAGCCATTCAAATGTAATTCACAGCCGACATAACAGAGTGTACACAGTAGAAAAGATCACACATCTCTTAAAAAATGTGTATGAAAAATGTCTTCATTTGTATTTTTAAATAAAATTGAAAACTGCAGCTACCATACAGTATGTGAATACACACTCTTTAAAATAAAGCTGCTTAAAATGTTCTTCACAGCAATGCCATAGACAATCCATTTTTGGTTCCAAAAATAACTATCTAGTCAAACCATCTCTTTCTTACCTTTTTAGAATCAGAAGAACATTTAGACAAAAAGGTTCTTCTATGACATCGTAAAGCACCTTTAATTTTAAGCGTGCAGAGGAGGCCACCAGATTCATGAGATTAATGCTTTGGTCTGTATGTGTGTGTGTGCAAGGTTCGATCTGCGGACCTTGCCGGTGGATTTCGTGGAGTGTTTGATGAGGTTCATTCCGACGGAAGCAGAGCTGAAAGTTCTCCGGCAGTATGAGAAGGAGCGTAAGCCTTTAGAGAACCTGACAGATGAGGACCGTTTCATGATCCAGTTCAGCAAGATCGAGCGTCTCATGCAGAAGATGACCATCATGGCGTTTGTGGGCAATTTCACAGAAAGTATTCAGATGCTTACACCGGTAAGAGTTGACAGCACATTCATTTAAGAATTAAGCAGGATTTTCTCCAAATCTTACAGGCAAATTTAGATAGTTAAGACAGATCTCCTAATTTTTCTGTAATACCCATTGCATTTCCCCTCACTGTCTTTTGAATTATTTCAGAACTAGGGGTGTAACAATACGTCGCATCGAATCAAACCGTTCGGTACGAGGCTTTCGGTTCGGTACGCATACGAAAAAAAAAACAGACCAGAAACACTCACATTACAAACTATCACCCGCTGCATTCAGGTAACGTTAGGCATTTCAGCCCAAAAAAAACGAGTGAAAACGCGAGGCATGTCGCTTTTTCCACCAATTTCAAAGAGCTTTGCGCTCGCGCGTCTGTAGCATCTGCTGTTATTTGCCAACAATGAAAGCGCTGTCAGTTACAAAATTATTTCTGCTTTGAATTTTAAACTTTTCAGACCCCTTTGGCGGCATTTTTCCAAAAAAGCGACTAGCGACAAATCTAGCGACTTCTTGTACAAACCTTAGCAAGTCTCTTCGAGTTCTTATTTTCACAGCGCGCGCACCCTCCTCTCTGCGTCTGTTCTGTTCAGCGCGCGGCTGTGAGGAGCAGAGCTTTCAGTGAAAATAGATAATATGTTGCTGCTAACTCTATTTTACATGTAAATATAGCCCAAATCACAGCATAGCCATTGTCTATATCTTATGTGTA
>JAUCMU010000072.1:894052-910538 GCA_032275025.1 Enteromius treurensis
GACGTCGCGCCCATTCATTGGACGTTGGTACAACAGATTCAGAGCCGTCACGCATGAAGGCGTTCCCAAAGCGTCTTCGGACACAGTGGGAGTTCCCGGAAAAGAACCATGTTTTCATGCAACTTAGAATATTGGTTTCCCCGCCTTAAATACTTAATAAATAATAAATAAATACTTCTTCTGTATCATGATGTTTTTTTGAAATTGCTGGAGACAGGGACTAGTGCAGTCAACCAATATGTAAAATGAATAAGCAAAAAGCCCCCCCAAAAAATCCCAAATTTTGGTAACACTTTTTAATGTAATGTATTAACTAAAACATTGGTACTGATACCAGTTTTAATGTATTACCTAACAATAAGACGTTTGTTACAGTACATATTCGTAGTGATTAAAAACACAACTGTATTTTGTTATATCATGTCTGATCAGGTCTATTATATAAACTACTTTTTATTATGTTTTAGTAATACTTTATAAGTGCTGAGATTAACATTAACTAAGTTGCTGTTGAATGTTTTTCATGCAAACTAATGTTAACTGCTACTCAGTTGTTTAAGCTAGCTTTAAATGCAGCTAGTTTTAATGAAGAAAAATATAATAGTCAGCTGGACCTTTGTATTTGTTTTCATCTCGACAGCAACTTCACGCCGTGATTGCAGCTTCTGTCTCCATCAAGTCCTCACAAAAACTCAAGAAGATTCTGGAAGTAAGTGTTTCACTTCTGCTCTGATTCATTTTTCTCCAGAGTGTGTGTCTTTATTGAGCATGTGTTTCTCTCTCAGATTATCTTGGCTCTGGGAAACTACATGAACAGCAGTAAAAGAGGAGCGGTGTACGGCTTCAAACTCCAGAGCTTAGACCTGGTACAATTTACACAGTATTTTTGGATTAACTTGAATACTGACCTTTAAAGTATAAATAATGAATGCACAAGAAAAAAAAACGTTTGATTACAATCCTAGTTGCTGTTTATAGCATGCATAGTGTAAAAGGACATTCCAACCAGCATGATAGATTTGAATAATAATATTAGAGTAACGTTGATTTAAATGGCTGATGAAAGTAAGTTGCACCACATACTTCAGAACCCAGTGTACACATAAATATATATTCTTCATTTGTGATTTGATAATTCGTACAGTTTGCATGTATTTCTCTTCCAGTTAATAGACACTAAATCAACAGACCGCAAGATCACTCTTCTGCACTACATTGCAAATGTAGTGAAGGATAAATACCAGCAGGTGTCGCTTTTCTACAATGAGCTGAACTATGTGGAGAAAGCTGCAGCAGGTTTGAAACATGTCATACGTCAATTTGATTATATTTGCAATAAACAGGGCTCGAACATCAAAGTTCGACAGAACAGATCTCTACTAAATGAGTTCTGTCTGTGTATTCTTTAGTCTCTCTGGAGAATGTCTTATTAGACGTGAAGGAGCTTCAGAGAGGGATGGATCTGACGAGGAGAGAATACAGCATGCACGGCCACAACACGCTGCTCAAAGATTTCATACATCAAAATGAGAATAAACTCAAAAAACTTCAGGACGATGCCAAGATCGCTCAGGTGCCACGAACACAGCACACACCCACACACATCGCCCAGAACACAGCTCAATGAACCTGTTTCGCTCTCGGTTAAAGAGGCAACATCATGCGGAAGGAACTGAGTTTTGAAATGTATACTTGAAATGATAGTATCATAAAAATATTATATAAAATAGCTGCAAAACGGCTTCTAAAACTTTGGAGTTTTGCTTCTACCCTATGTGATGACCTCGGTGTGTGTACAGATATAAGTGAAATGTGTTTATAATGTTAAGCAATTATATCTCTTCAGAAGACTTGGATTGAGCAGTTTGATGAACACAAAGGGGAAAAAATGAAATTCTGCATCATATAACTCTTTTGATTGGGATTGTTATTTCAAAAATGTCTTTTCGTATCTCCTTCTCTCAGGATGCCTTCGATGAAGTGGTGAAATTCTTTGGAGAAAACTCCAAAACAACACCACCGTCTGTTTTTTTTCCAGTGTTTGTGCGCTTTGTGAAAGCATACAGGGTAAAGCGACCAATCACCTGCTTTGCTTCATCCAATCACACCATTGCACCATCTGCTTCACTTTCTTCTCTCACTTTCTTACACAACTCCCAAATGCCTTACTGATGGGTATACTTTCTCTGTCAGCAAGCGGAGGAGGATAATGAACAGAGGAAAAGACAGGAGCAGATGATGATGGAGAAGCTGATCGAGCAGGAAGCTATGATGGCACAAGAGGATCAGAAGGTACAGAGGAGTGTGTGCGTGCGTGTCGGGGAAATGGGTTTCTGCGTTCAAAACTAGCCTCTGAAGTGGCATAAATCTGAAACCTAAATCAAATCCAGGGCTGTTATCATTAGGAAATGTTCGTGAAGCTTTTTCTGTCAATGCATATTTCTCTCGAGACACAGTTACGTTATAATGTGGTGTTTTTCTCTGTACGTGTGACTGTGTTTGAACTGGCTAGATGAGCATTTGTAGACTGCATTAATTGTAGATCTGTGATATGTGATTGTTTTTGTTTTTTTCAGTCTCCTCATAAGGGCAAGCGTCAGCAGCAGGAGTTGATTGCGGAGCTGAGGAAGAAGCAGGTGAAGGACAGCAGACATGTGTATGAGGGTAAAGACGGAGCCATTGAGGACATCATCACAGGTGACTCACTGTTTGCTGATAGGGTCTGCATGCAGAGGGCTGTAAAACATACTACAAGCACTTGTAAAATGTTAGTCTCAGCCACTAACCAGCTCTTTGTGACTGGTGGAAAGCTTTACTGCTCAATAACAATTTACTGACCAGTGCCTGAGTGTGTGTGTGCTGTTACTGCTTACAGCTTTGAGCTGGAGTACAGCTACTAAACTGTGCGGGCAGTGATTATTGTAGTCCTAAAGGGGTCATATGTTTATTTGTAAAGTGCTTTTCACAATAAACAAATGTGGAAAATCTTGATGTTAATGTTTAGATCTCAATGTTTATGTCTCAATATATTTATGCCTTACAGTTGCATTTAGTGGATTAGAGATGAGCAATAATAGAGTACATAAGTGTACTGTATGCAGCTAGTTTTCTTTTTTAACTACAGGGCTTTTGATCAAACTTCCACATTCTTATATTGTTACCCACAGACAGTCAGATCAACAAAACAAAAGAGAGAGAGAGTAAACTGTTTATAACTTTGAGCATAGATAGATACTGTAGATGATTATGAAATGTAAATGTGAAATCAATGATATGACCCCTTTATAATCTTTTCCCTTTCAGTTCTAACCATGACAATATCTGTAATGAGCCTATAGTATTTAAGAGAACAGAACTAGATCATATTTTGTTGTATAAAAATATATTTTGTACCTTCTGTCTAATACTCTTGACAGCTGCATCACTATTTTAGGCGTGTATGTAATAACCCATATTGAAATAGATGGTTTCAGCTTTATATGTGATTATTAGTGTGTGCTGTTATGTGTAGGAAGTGCTAACATTGTGCTTGTTGCTCTGGCAGTTAAACCCTGTGTTGTTTGTATGTGTGTGTGTGTGTGTGTGTGTGTGTGTTTCGTCTGGACGCAGTGCTGAAGACTGCCCCCTTTACTGCGCGCACGGCCAAACGCAGCTCGCGTTACTTCAACGAGGAGCTCCACTTCTAAAGCTTAGAATCTCTCTCTTTTAAAGGTCGCTGGATAAAGCTGCTCTCTTTCATTCTCTGTGTGTGCTCACCCCTTTACACTTCACATTCCTGGTTTTATTTCCCTGTGGGGCGACCCCTCTGGATGTGGGCCGGTGTATGGATGTGATGTCATGGGCGTGTTTGTTTTTTCCTTTCTTTTCCAACTAAATTCCTGCATGACAGGGGGTCTGGGGAGGTTTCTTCCACAGGTTTCTTTTGCATGAAGTGTGGCGTGAATTCATATTCATCATTGTAACATGAATGTAATAAGAGGAAATATGATGTCACAAAAACCCAAACATGTCACATTTTAGATATAATGGTTAAACTGAGGTGTCAGCTCTATTGGTTGACACAGAGCACCCTCTACAGTTTAACATATAGAGTATGACATTCTTCCAAAATGATCCATTTCGCCATTTTTGTCAATGTGTCACCAAAAGCATTGGTCTCACTTTGTAACTACTATGTACTTGCATCAAAAATAAGTACAACGTACGTATTGTGATCATATTGTATTGCAAATCACTTTTGCTGCTACTGGGATACGGGTAAGGTAAAAGACAGGTTTGGTGTTATGAGTTAGTGTAAGGAATGAGTCAACAGTTTGTGTAAATGTATACTATTATACTATTAAATGAATCACAGATGTAATTACATGCACGTATTTTTAAATTATAGGTACGATATAAAAATGTACACACTGGGCCGCTGCTGGCCAAATGGGTGCCTCTCCCTCAAAAAAACAAACAAAAAACACCTACCATAAGGGGTCAAAATAGAACTCTAATAAAATATAGAAGTAAAAAAATCAATTGTAATTGCATTGTGGTATCCATATCCTAGACAGTTACATATGGCTATGCTTTTTTATTAATACAGTGTGATTGATTTTATGGACTTAAGCATTTAGAAATCACACAAAATTTAAATTAAAAAATAAACAAATAAGCAGTTTTACTACGATAAAACCATGGTTGATTTTGTTGATTTTGGAAACTGGAATATTACGTCAGATGAGTTGTTGGTGGTGATGGTGAAATTATTACCGACAATAAAAGACATTAGCCTACTAACGTCAACAGTCAAATATATTTCACTGGATAATGAATGTATATGCACTGGCTTCATCTCGTTTTTTTCCTTGCTGTCTTTTCCCTGATATAGACCGGTTGTCCATCAATTATGATCATTTGTATCAGCCGCAAACATAAGGTGAAATCACGCGCAGATGTGAGGATTGCGCACATGTACATGTGTCTATCATAAATAATTATTACATAATTATACATAATTATTTTTTATATATTATCATTAATATAGAACTCCCCCTAGGAGCTGGTGCACTATGCAGACAACGTACAGTACACAATCGATCCATTATACCAAATGATTGATGTAAATTTAAGTACATAGCAGTAAGGCAAGTGGGACCAAAATGTTTTTAGATTATTATTATACACAAATTGCAGAATGATCCATTACTCAAAAAGTCCTTCAGAAACAGTCCTGTTTCCGATGATGAATGGTTTGTGACATTACTGTTTGCTCATGTGTTCATTTGTCCATGTCATTGTGAATATATATATTATATAATGTCATTGAATTTTGAAACCATTCACATTATGCTGTTTTTTCTGCATTTCACTCTTCCATCTTTTCCTGCGCTGATGGGAAGTCTCTAATATCACAAGACTCCATGTGTGTTTAACTTGTTGCATGTTGGGACGGTTTTCTCTTATAAGCATGTTCTGTTCATTTGCTTGCATTTGCACAGGGTAAATGACATTTCTCATTCAGATTTACTGCTGCTGTTATATTTAGGGTTTCTCACCAAAACAGCCAGCCCAGGTCAAAATGTAAGCAAAAAAAAAAAAAAAAGGACTTGTCCACTTCATGTAAAATACATGAAATTATTACTGCTGGGAAATTTGACTGGGAGGACATGTTTGCGTGAGATTCGCTTGTGTAGCATCCCCATGACTGCTTGTGCTTCACTCACCGTTCATCCTGTAACAATGCACTTCCGGGAGGCTTGACATTGGTTTCACTGTTTTAACATGAAGTGACCACACAGACATCACTTTGTTGTATCTGGACGCTGGAGCCAATGCGCAGAGCAGCTTGAGTTATAGAGTTGATTACCGCGGTATCAGCAGAGCTTCAGTAACACCCTCCAGCGCCTGCCTGTGGCCTTTGACCTTTCTTCTTTGAGCCCTGGTCAGCTTGGCTCCCTGTGGCGCGACTTGCGTCCGGTCCACTCTGTTCTGATCTAACCTCCATTTTTGTTTCCTCTCCACTCAGCCTTAAAGAAGAATAATATTACTAAATTTCCCAATGTGCACTGGAGGGTAAGGAACTCTTCCAGTAGTACCCCAGTGGATGCTACTCAGACCTGGCAAGCATCTCTCTCTTTATTATTATTTGTCTTTCATTCTTCTCCATCCATCGTAGATCAGTTGCTTTTGACACTGAATACAAAAGTCATCTTTTTGTGTTCTCTTTCTATCTGTCGTTCTGTTTAACACACATCAGGCCCATTGAGATCTGACCCTCAAGGGCCGAGTCTCCAGGTACTGGTGTACATCATCCTGTTGAACTGATTTCATTTGTAAATTAGTTTGATGAGGTGATGCCATGACACAGAGACTCTGCCTGCATAGTCTCAAGTTGAACTGACCCACATTTAGAGATAGTTAAGTTTTCATTAGTGCCATTAAAACCTTGCAGTAGGTACACTGACCCCAAAATGAACTAGCACTTGTCAGAATGTCACTGCATTAAATAAATGTACTAAAAAGGAATACCAAATATAACACTAAAATACATTTCTTAGGATTTAAATAATAAACTATTCAGTAGGTAAACAGCAGTAGGATGTCAATAAGATAATAGATATGATAATGTATTTGGTCATGGCAGACTACATGAGAGCTAGTATGGACACACATGCTGTGAGTTTATAACATCTGCTGCTTATGAATGAATAGGCAACTGGAAACCTATATCAGACAAGAATGAGACCAGACAACACCAAAACTCCAGAAACTCATAACCTCAATTCTCAGACATCTTTAAACTGAAAAGAAGACCATGATACACCATGACAAACATGCCCCTGTCCAGACTATTTTGAGACCTGTAGCTGGCATCCATTTGAAAGGAGCTCATTTTATGCATAAAATTGAAGAATTTGTCAGTTTAAACATTGATTATGTTCTATTGTGAATAAAAAACTGGCTCATGTCATTTCAAGTTCTTTTTTTTTTTTTTTTTACTGTCCCAGCATTTCCAAAATTCCACATTGCAGCACACTCGCAGTTAGGTGATTTTGTAATATACTCTGCTAAGATAACTTAAGGAGAATTGACTCAAATATTGACTCAAATATTTAAGGAATCTGCATTTAATCAAACCCACGACATAAGCATTGGTAGTGACATGCTGTACTGTTTTATACTGTTGTTGTCAAGGTACTTCTGGTAGCATTTACGCACAAGACAACACTTGCCCTGACATTCAGACATTTCTAATTTATTTTGGGGTCACTGTTAGTGTTTTCCGAACAACTTTGTTGAAAGCAAGTTCCTAAAAAGAGACAAACTCCATAGTTACTTAATCCAATAAAAACTCAAGCTGCTTTGCCCAGTTGACCACCAGCATGTCCAGAATATCTACACTCAAATACTGATATGCTTTTATTCTGTTCCCCCTGCGTCAGATCTGAGAAACCAGCCTTACAGGCGTGCTGACGCCGTCAGGAGGAGCATTCGAAGACGCTTTGATGATCAGAATTTGCGGCCAATGAACAATGCAGAGATGGTCATGTGATGAGAGCGGAGTGGATGTGATTGGATGGGCTGGAGGAGTGGAGGAGGACCTAATGAAGGACTAATGAAGATGACAGCAGGTCTGAAAGCCAAGTGCCTATGTTTAACATCTGCCCCATCAGTGTCTTCTGTTTATATGACAAACAAAGTCTTGAACTGTCTTTTTTCTTATGGCGAGATTAGGGTTCTTCTTGAGAAAGTGTCTGAATGTAAAAATATTCCAACACTTTATATATCAAGAACCTGTACAAAGGCTTCTTACATTCCAGTGCTTTCACTACAGATAAAAATTGACCAGGCGTGTGTTTGTTCCCAAATCCACTGGTCTGTCAGAGCCTGTTTTATTGTGGCGTTCACATAGGGAGAACATTTTTGTGATAGAGTCCAACAGAGTGGAATACAGTTAGAGAAGCATTTGAAACATTTTGTAAAATTTGTAAAAATATGTTGATGGCTTGAGATGCTGTAGGTTATGGCAATAATAACATTCCTGGTTTTGGAGTATTTAAATGTGTTGCTCCCAATACCCACACCTGTGGTCTAGGCCACTTGAGAGCATGTGTACACAACAGTAAGTACATCAGACTGTCTCAGGTCTAAAGAATACCAACGCACCACGAGGAAATTGTTGTCTGTGTCATAGGAACTTCTGAACAGTCATTTACATGTTTATTCCAATAAGTATTCCAATTTGAAAATGTGTAAATAAAGCTCTGTAAAATCTAGTGCTGTCAAATGATTAATCGAGATTAATCACATCCAAAATAAATCTTTTTGTTTACATAATGTATGTGTGTGCTGTGTATATTTATTATGTATATATTTAACAAAAACATGTTTATAAATGAAATCTATTCATATATGACATAATTTATATGAATATGAAAATATACATGTAAATATTTCCAAAATATATGCTGTTTGTGTGTATTTATATATACACAAGAAATATACACAGTACACACACATTTATTATGTAAACAAAAACCTTTTTGTTTTTGGAAGAAATTGTGATTAATTGCTTGACAGCAGAACTTTACTTTTTTACAAAACTGTTGTTACCCAAACATTGGTTACCCAATGGCATACATTCATGCCCACTTAAAAAATACCAACGCTATCTGATGAAATATTTGCATATGAATTCGTACAACCTCACTTGTAAAATTTTGTTTGATTTTTCTACATCCCAATGAGCAGGTATGAATTCATGCATACAAATTTCTATGAGATCGGGTGATTTTTCCTAAATCATACATTTTTACGAGTTGCCAGTTTGTATGAATTTGTACGGATTGGTCTTGAGATTGTGCTGGTCGGGTTGGGAAAGGCTTTGAAGTGGGCACATACAAAGATTGCAAGTGTGAGTACTGGGACAGGCACCATTATAAACTAACAGACCAGTCAGTCTGTTGGACTAATTGGCATCCTGGTCCAACTCTAATCAGAAGGTGTTGATCACAGTCATGGTGGAGTTACTGCTGAGGGCTGTGAATGGATGTTGCACTATTGGGCCACAGAATTAGATGAAGGGGTTCAGCTAAGTTGGAGAAGGTGTAAAGAAAGGTGTGTTATATATAAAAAACAAATGTTAAGTGCTTGTGACAAAGGCAAATGTGAAACATAAACCAGAGGCAGACGAACTCCAGCACCTCATGTTTCTGAAAGACTGCTGACCAGTCTTAAATAAAATGCTGCACATTAGGTCACATAAGTCCTCAAACTGTGGGTGGGTAAGATTACCTAAACCAAAGTGCAGAAAAAGTCTAGTACTTCTGCAGCCTTTACAAACTATGGATTTCAAAAGTTCAATGACTATTTAATGTTCCATGTTCAACACAGGTGAAGCTCTGTGCTCTGCCAAAACCGTGTTTACATTAAAGCACTTCAAACGAAAGAGAATCAAATGTAAAAGTACAGTTTTTAACCTAAAACCTCAAGGCTTAATCCATGTTCACTTGACTTCTGTGACAAAACCAATATTGTCTTAAGCAATAATACAACAGTCCAGTCAAGACCATGTGACTGGACGACTCTGCCAAGGTTAACATAACCAGAAGAACACAGTAGTAATATCTGTGCTAATACTACAAAACATCAGTTCAAAAACTAGAACTTTGCATTTTATCTCTGCGTTTAAACCCTTGTATGCTTTTTCTATAGGCTTGCATTGGTAGTGCACTCCATGAGGTAAATGAAATACTGGGTTTTATAAATATTGAGTCTATGGACGGATGCATTTTAAGCTCTTGCCACAACTTACTATATTGGTGACTTTGGCTCTTGTTCTTCATTACACAAGATCAGGCTCCTTATGGAATTCAATCGATGTCATTCGGCTTCTTTCAGCGCTCCAGGTCTGTAAACTGAATTTTGTGCGCTTCTATAGAGCTGCACAAATGAAAAATCACATTTCTTGAGATGTGTAATTCTATTTAAAAGCAAAAATATAAAAATCACAACAAAAGCGTTTGTTAAATGTACAGATATTTTGCTATGAAATTGTTGCATCTTTTTAAACTTTTTAATCTTCTAATATTGTACATATTGTTTAAAAACAATACTGTTTTCTGTACTACAACCTTTGAATATTTTAACTTATAGTTTTTTCTTCTCAGCATTTTGTATATTTAATAAAACTGAAACCTGAACCAGGTCTTTTAGACAGGCAGCCACATCACACTAGAATGTCCTTTCCGCATTAAAACATAGATGTCTGTCTCATCTCTCTACATTCCACTTAAAAACTGGATTTAACTGGCATTTATTTCTACATAAAATCCATGTATTTTAGGCATTGAATGCTTACAGTACTGTTCTCTAGAGGATTTCTCTATGTCCAATTAAACTATTTACACAACGGTGGTCTTCTGCGTTGTTCTTGAGTGAGTTGTCCTCCAAAAAGTGTGGTGCTGAAATTTAAGGTCAAGATCTAGGCTACAGTGCAAAGATGGCAGATCAAGCATGCCAAGTCATTGCATTTTCACAGAACAAAAGACTTGAGATGTGTTGCATTAACCCCATTTCTTTGGCTTCCCAAGAAATATAAATTTGGTTTGAGGAAACCATTTTTTACTTTTACATACTTTTGTCCACCACGTCAACTTAAACAACACGACAAACCTGTTCTGGAGGTTGTTTATCTCTGGGTAAAGAGCTGTGAATAATTACACCAAAAAAGCAATTCCCTTTTGCTGCAAATGAAAGTAGTTTACAGTAAAAGAATGACAAAATCACCCAGCTAATTATATTTATTTCATAAGAAAGCCACAGGAAGCTGAACCATGTTTTAACATATAGACACCTGACATGTATAAATAACTGAAAATGGTATGCTCTACTACGGTTTACCATCAATTCAAGCAACCCACATATCTCTCCAAATAAACTCTTTATCTTGAGCAACAAAAAAACTCAACTTCAGTCCAGTGCTATGGAGGACATAGATATTAAGTAGTTGCGGAGCGAGGAGAATAAAATCGCCTCATTGTGCCCGTTTTAGCAAAGCCGCTGATCATTTACAATTTAACAGACATTAATAGTTATCTTCGACATAAAACATGTCATTATTTGAAATGAATATGCATATGTATCAAATTGACATGCAAATAACTTGCTACTTATACTGAATACAGTTCTTTGACGGTGTCTAAACTAGGTTAGTCTTTTGTGAACAGTAAAACAGACTAACCGCTTTCCTTTGAGCCAGCTGTTGAGAAGTTATCTTGGCTTCTTTACTGGTGCAAAAATATTGTACAATGCCTAGTTATTTTTCCACAATATTATATCCTTATACCCTTAGAGCATGACATATGAGATAAGCTTTGAATTTATTTCATTTACAAATTAAACCTCAATGGTTAAAAAAAGATCAGTGCAGACGAAAATGAGAGTTCTTGTGAGAATAGACCAACAAAAAAAGAATTATTTCAAAGTTTATTTGTCAAAATTCAAGTTGAAAACAATGCTGCAGACATTTTTCTTCCCGATAACATTGTTTTTACAGACAATCTTACAGATTAATCTGAAGTTGAATAATAGTTATGCAGACCTGTTCATTTTGTTCCATATTGTCAGTGATGTTTAAAACTATTGGCAATAACAAATATACAGCTAACTAAAAAAGGGTTCTGCAGTAAAAGGCAACGTAACACTTGCAACCTCTGATAATAATCTTACAAAATCAACATGCCCAGATAAAGAGTGCTGATGTTCACACTACACTGCCTCTCAGAGAGACTACATTACAGTCATTGGATTCACAGCCAAACAGCAAACGATCTTCCATATTCCAAGAGGATGCAGAACACATTACAGGAATGCAAGTGAGAGAGAGAGACGGACAGACTGACAGTGATTTATGGTGCGTCCAGCTGCTCCAGGAGAGTGCGCCTCCTCTTTTCTAGCTCTCCTTCACTCAGCTCGCTCCCAGACGTATCCCATCCACCCTGAGAAACACAGACGGAGGGATTCAGATCACATCTGCGTCTGAGTGAACGAAACGCTGTCTCAGATACGGTCGCTTACCTCTTCTTTTGTACTCTTTCTTTTGGGGGATTTCTGTTTGGATTCTCCTCGTGACTTTGCTCTGGATTTGTCGTTCTCTTTATCCTTCTCTTTCTCTCTTCCTTTCCGCTCTTTCTCTCCTTCAGACTCAGGGGAGGCCTGCAAAAAAATAAAAAAGTGATATTCCCCATGTTCCTCATTATCCTATAGTTAGCCATTTAGTTTATTTATTCCCTTTTTAACACCATGCCAGCAGCATCAAGGCTATTTTCATGGCAATCTACAATTAACAAAAGGTTATAAAAGATTTTTCAAAGAAATATTCTAAAATACATTCAGGTGATACATTTTTAAATAAATCAGTTAAACACACCTCTGAATGAAACCATTGTCTATTTAAAAAGGACTTTGTTACATGAAGATTCTTAATCATATTAAATTGGACATTAAATTCAGATTCTCACATTTGTCTGTGTGCAGGTTGTTCAGTAAGTCAGTCAATGCACAAGAAAACATTATGAGAGAGTTTGAGATGCTCGCTACTTACTGATTTGTGTCGTCTTTTCTTTCCCTTCTTCTTGTGTTTCTTAGTTTTCTTGTAACTCCTCTCTATAAAAATCAAGATTAGATGATCATTGAGAGACCGCCGTTAAACAGTCATGATGTATTCAGTATCGATGTGTTATCCATCCCCAAACGACACTGACCAGATTCTCCAGACGACGAGTGCTCTGATGGAGATTTAGAAGTTGAGCGTTTCTTCTTCTTGGAGTGATACTCATCATCCTCTGACTCGGAGCCCTTTTGTGAACAAACACACAGGACACAGTTTAGGAGGATGAGGAAGACGGAGTCTTAAAGAATTAGAATATGGAATCTTTTCAGAAAACCACACATTCTTTATGTAGTAATGTTGTTTCAAACCAAAACAGTAACCCTTAACTGTAAAATGATCATTTAAACTGATTATGCGGTTTAAACAGTACAACCTCACATTTGAACTTTAAATCATTTTCTAAGAGAGGGAAATTATTGTGTTTTATATTGCTCTGACTTGAAAAAAAACAAGACAAAAACGAATGCGTTTAAAAGCTGGCATTTGATCTAAATTAAATCTACATCGAACTGAATGACTACACCGTTGCCCGTTATAGAGCTGCTAAAAGCTTAACTGAATGTTTTATAATTGATGAACTTTGCACAGTAAATGAGCAACTATTGAACTGAATCAACACTGAACTGACTTTTAAGAGCCGCTTTACAGCATCCTTTGGATTTGTCTCACATGTAGTGAAGTCAGCACTACTGATTACTTTATTCTCCCGTGTATCACTGTGAAGCTGCTTTTAAAAATGCATATCATTCTCTGACAGTAGGTGAAGCTTTTGGAAAAGTAGAAATACAGTAGTTACCATGGTACATGAAGCAGTGCTGCACTGTATTAGGCATTATACAGTAGTTATGAGAAGGACATTTCTCACAGAAAGGAAATACTCACCGAACGAGATCGAGAACGTTTTCGGTGGTGTTTCTTGGATTTCTTCGAGTGTTTTTTTGTCTTTGAATGATGATGTTGACACTCGTGCTGTACAGAAAGGTCACAGACATAACCTCAGAATTACTGAATGTGGAATAATGTGCTGAACAATGCAAAGATGATTAGAATTCTATCATACCTCTAGCACATGCATGAAGTCTTTGAATATTCTCTTCCTCTCTGACTCCAGCGTGATGTCTTCAAATGCAGGCTCTTTTAGGAAGCGCTCTCGTACCTGAGTCAGCATCAACACAAATCATTCACACCAGATCAGTGGAGGAAGATGACATGGCACAAGGACACAGTCTAGCTGATAGATTATATCTTCATTCATATGTATTGTAATGGTATGACATACTCCCTCCCATGTGGTCTCAGGCTCTAGAGGAGGCGTGGCCTGTTTCAGCATGCTCTTAAACGCCGCCTCCTTCCTCTTCATCTTCCTGGCCTCCTCCTTCTCTCTCTCCCTCTCACGTGCTTCAGCTTTCTCCAGCAACTAAAAACACATCAAACACAAGTCATTAAATGGTTAATACTAACACACTTGTACTCTGCCTAAACTCTAGTTGAGCTGCTTAATCATTTCTTAAGTTCACAAAAGTAAAGACAGAATTCTAGATTAAATGTCACGAACAACTGCTTTACATTGTCTGCGTTTCATTTGACAGGGTCATTTACTTGGCAGTCAACGGAACAGGCACAAGCCACCCCGTTTTCATCCAAAAATGTTCAATTGTGTCCCAAGGACGAACAAAGCTTTTACAGGTTTAAAACGACATGGGGTGAGTGATTAATGACAAAATGTTAATTTTGGGGTGGAGTAACCCTTTCACAGAACCAGACCAAAAGTCACCAACCAACAACAGTTGTCAACCGAAGGCATTAAAACGAAGTTGCTTTTAAATCCCGTTAACTGATATAAATAGTTTTACCTTCATACTTTGTCTTCTAATTTACTTTTGACTGATCTTAATTCTACTACTCCTTTGTTTTTGACTTTCAGTTTAGAAGCTGAGAAGGGCTGCACAATATTATCAGACCGATATCGAAATCAGCCGATAATAGCTTTAAATGTACATATTGGCATCTGCTAAGAATCTTGAAGAAATATTCCAACACATCAAAACAGGCTGGCAAGTCTTAAATGCTTTACAACTACCTGACTTAATCATGAATTACAGCAGGAACGTGTATTCATAAAGCATTTAATAACACACTGAGCAACTATTTCCTGAATAATTCGATTTATTAAATGTAAGATCATTTATTTAGACTTTGTAAATGTTCTTATTAATAAACACTGACAACTTCTAAATAACTGGTTTGTAAATAACATCATTTAGTTATCGTTACCATTAATAAAGTATAAAAAATACAATAAATATATATATGCTCAAGGACAAGGCACTTATAACTGCACTTGAAAACTGCCTACTAACGCATAATTATGTTGAAACAATTATTTATAAAAGGATGAATTGAGTATCTACTAATGCTTAACTAATGATTTATAGTGCGTAGTTATTATATTTTCATTGACATTTATGGTATATGAACAGATATAGCCATCCATAGAACCATATCCATATATCCATATCATATACATTAGCTCATTAATAATAGAACACTATTTTTTTAATGTGTTTGAAATATGTATGTGTAAATATTTAAATATAGATTTTTCTGAAGTTTCAGCATTACTACTACAAGTCACAGGAGACCATTCTAATAAGCTAATTTGGATCTCAATTGACAATGAGATCACAAGGGGGCGTCAGCAACAACGCTTCCCATTGACTTTGAATAGGTGATGTCAAGCGTTGCCCAAAAGAATTGTGGAATTTAAGAACTTCTGCCACGAGCAACGCCAGTGAAGCGCCGCCGACGGAAGCGTCAGCCAATCAGGATCACTCTATGCAAAATACAGTAGCCAGGCGGCAGACAATCATGTTCATCCTGTATCCAAGTTTTTGTTGTTGAGTTCCTGTCTAATTTCATTGGCTGACGCTGCTATAACCATGGCGTCAGTGCCAAACATTAGCCACGCCTTCGGTCAAGCGTTGATGCCCCATGTGAACACACTGTGCGCTCCACCCGCCTTAGATATTGTCGCTTCCTTGGACAAGCAAACAGAGTTGCTCCCTGTCTTACAATTACAGCCGCAGTGTAAAAACCTTGCCCCATAGTTATGGACACAGAAGGCCACCTAATGTAAATTAAATATTCCATCGAGTTTTTTATAAAATATTTAAAATACAGTGGATAACTCGAAGCAAGGGTTTACAGATCACCATGCAAGCAGAGGAAGTGTCATATTATGGTCAGTCATCACGACTGCGGATGACAACATCCTGGATCAACACTGTTTATGTATCGCATGATACGATTAAATTAATGTACATTTAGTCAGTTTAATATAACGAGACAGTGTAGACCTTTCTTTGTGTTTTTGACCTACATTGCACAAGATGTGAGAATCTGCTCTTTAGGCTTGTTCATTTGCATTAACATTAACATCTCTAGTTTTAACGAGCAGATAAAAATTGTAACTTAATGAGTGAATGACTACCAGAAAATTAAAGATTTTGTCTTCATTTGGCTTTAGGTTGAATGCTTATGGACATTTTGAATGAATGAATCAATCAATCAATGACACATTTATATAGCGCTTTACTGTGTACTGCCATACACCCAAAGCACTTTACATTCATGTGGGGGGGGGGTCTCTCCTCAACCACCACCAGTGTGCAGCATCCACTTGGATGATGTGACGGCAGCCACAGGACAACAGCGCCAGTGCGCTCACCACACACCAGCTACAGGTGGAGAGGAGAGAGATACAGCCAATCAATGGATGGGGATTATTGGGAGGCCATGATAGACAAGGGCCAGTGGGAATTTGGCCAG
>JAUCMU010000072.1:910638-921937 GCA_032275025.1 Enteromius treurensis
GGCCAGGACACCGGGGTTACACCCCTATTCTTTACGATGAGTGTCATAGGATTTTTAATGACCACAGAGAGTCAGGTAATCGGTTCAACGTCTCATCCGAAAGACGGTGCTCTATTGACAGTATAGTGTCCCCGTCACTGTACTGGGGACCCACACAGATCACAGGATGAGCACCCCCAGCTGGCCTCTCTAACACCTCTACCAACAGCAACCTAGCTTTCCCATGTGGTCTCCCATCCAGGTACTGACCAGGCTCAACCCTGCTTAACTTCATTTTGCTCCCATTTTGTTCAGATTCAGCAAATTCAATAAAATAAATGATATTGCCTATCCTCTCAGAATACCTGGAATCAGTGTTACAAGCACCCCTGACATATACTTTTTCTTCCTTCTTAAAGCATAAATCCCATAAAAACAATGCAAGCTTCGGGTCTTCCGGTGTTTCTCTATGGTGCCAAAACCTACAGCAACTCAACTGCCATAGGCTCATCTACATTCGAAGGGAGGGGCTTACCAATCAGTCAAATGTGATTCATTTTCATTGGTGATCAGTTTTAGCTAATTGTACTATGAATCCTGAAACAATGATTTCAAGATTTAATGAAAGAAAGCTCAAAAGAATAGCATTAATTTGTATGTGCGAATAAACCTTTCGCAGCCTCTGTGTCAGATGGAAGCATAATGTTCTACCTTTGAGTATATATACATACACACACACACACAACAGCAGGGAAGTCTGCTTACACTATTGAAAGCCAGTTTGATGTTTCCAGCATCCAGTGTGGTGGCGCGTTTATCTGAGCTGATCACTGAGCCAAACTCCTCAAAGCCTGTGTTGATCTCCACCAGGAAGCTCTTATCCTGCACAAAGACGCACACACACAGACACACTTCATCAAGGGGTTCAAGACTGATCTGACCTCAAACCCTGACCATAACAGTCTCCCACTCACCTTCAGGATGTCTTTAATGATTCTCTTCTCATCATGATAACGAGCTTTCAGATCCTCCACGTAAAACTTGAATAAGTCCAGAGGGGTGGAGCCTAAAAAAATATACAAAGTTTAACACGACTGAGCAACTTTTTCACAACTATCTAAAAGAAACCCTGCATAATTTTGTTATACTATAAACAACGATCCTGCTAAGTAATATAGATGTGATCATAGGATTTTTATTTCCATTACATTTTCGTTATTTTGTTTTAGATGGCCCAAAATAATATAATCTCAGGTTTTGCTGACGTATCTAAGTCATGTGGAGTTCACAGACTGTACTGGTGAAATAGAGACACAGTGAGAAATGAGGACAGGACCCTTTTTACATGTTTTATTCATCAGCATCAAAGCCTGCCACGCGCAGAGTGTATGTGCGAGACAAAGAGAGAGAGAGAGACCTGGCTGGCCCAGCATGTTATTGAAGCGGATATCGGCGCTGACGGTTGGGTACATCTCCATCCAGGCAGACATGGAGTGCAGCTGCCCGTGATCATGAAGCTCATCCAGGAATTTCTGAAAAACACACAAAACACTTCACAAACATGCCTATGCTCTAGTCCTTCACTCATCAGTCAGTTTTGCCGTTCTTATTAAATATGTTAAATAAGCATTAATATATTAATCATGTTTTTAGCAAGCCACTGGTTATGAAAACTAACATTTACGCTTAGTATTGTATTGTATGGTATTGATTTGAAATTGCATACAAGCTTTCTAATATTTTTAATTTGGTCAAAACCAGTTTGCAATGATAACATGGAAGATTAAAATGGGAACTTTCTAAATGTGTAGTTAATACAATTCACTGTCATTTATACATAGTGGCTTTATCAATAAATTGCCTTAAACATGCCAATGATGCTTCCTCTTTGCACAATGATCTTCAGTACCCTAAACTCGGTCAAACAGATCATCTGTCATCACAGACATCAGCTGATATTCCAGCATCAAGTTCCAGTTAATCAAGGTGAGAGCTTTTCATATTAGAAAGCTGGACACGTGAATCAGCAGACAAACCAGGCCAGAGTTTCACATGAGTGAGTGTGTGTGTGCGCGCGTGTCACCTGGAAAGACTCTCGGTTCTTGCGCTGCCGGCGTCTCTCGCGCAGCAGAGTTTTCTGTTTCTCTTCTTCCTCCTCTTTCTCAAGAGCACGGATGTGTTCCTCGAAACAGATCAGCGCATCTTCCTTGTCCATATCTAAAGCACACACAGACACAAAGGAAGATGAAAGCCTCCTCTATATCAAACACACTCCATCACATTATGCGGGTTAAAAAGCATCATCATGTGGAGCTGGCAGTGCAGTAGAGTGTGTGCGTTCATACTCTGTAGCTCCTCATCTTCAGCAAATGTGGGGTTATCCAGTAGGTACTGCTGTGCCTCAGACCATGTAGTTCTGTATGTCACATTGGCCATATTGTCCAAAATGTTCTTCAGAGCTTCCCAGTTCCTCTTCCTCAGCTGCTTGGCTTGTTCCTGATAGAAAGCATCAAGTTATCATTTAAAACTAGACTGATTTTTTTTTAATGAAAATTAAAACGTAAAGCATTAAGAACCTCAAAGTTTGAGCTGATTATCTATGTTTGTAGTTTTTTTAATGTATATGAAAATCTAGTGCCATTATTTTCTTAACAATCAAGCAGTTTTCATGATGCAAAAACCCTCACATATAAAAGGCACTATTGGTTTAGAACTTCTTGAGGGCGAGTAAATGACAATTTTCATTTTTGGGTGAACTATTCCTTTAAATATGAAGATCAGTTGAATTTTAAATTAAATGCAAAAATGTATTTGATTTCTTTTTATTATATTAGTGGTTGGCAAATACAAACAACCTACTGTTCATTATGGTTATATTTCTTGGGAGAATTATTTGCTGGATTTCTTCTAATAAACTGAATCACTTCTTGATAATGTTTACTGCAGTCGCTGAAGTTTTATAATTATAAGCGACTGTGTTAGTGAATTTTTATGATGCGTCAAACCTAATAACATCCCCTAATCACTGTAATGCACAGCAACATCTGGTTCGTTGCTTTATAATTGAAGTTTGCATATTAAGATGCATCCAAATGCAAGTGAGATCAGCATTTAAACCGTTAAGATTATCAATGCTCTCTCTTATACACTAATAAACCGAATCGGCCAATCAAACCTTCTCTTTCTTTGCTAAATAAAACAGCACATCTTCGTAAATCTCCAGCCTGTCTCTCTCAGGGACGCATGACCACACCTCCTGATCGGCAAACATCTGCTCCGCTTTCCTGCACAAGACAAGAACAACCACTGCTTAAAGAACAATTTCTGCCATAATATTTCAGAAAGCATGATTTCAACCAAGCGAATGAAAGTTGCTGCAGGTCATAAACTTGTCAGTAGGTGGCAATGATATTACAAGATAAAAATGTCACAGAACTAGTAATTACTAACTGTCTCTCTGAGGCCCTGTTATACAGTGCATATATGACACAACTCATGACAAACAATACAGGTGAGATTAACACAGATAACTTTATTTAATAGTCACATCACCATGACGTGACTTTAATCGTGCTCTAAATCAATGACATACAAAAAGAGCAGAAAAACCATTAACCTTGTTAATAGCAATACTGGATTAAAAATGAAAGTGGAGCTGGTGCATGCAAAACTGAAGTGAGGGTCAATGCCAGGGCACTTCTGTGCAGTTGCAGGGTATTTTTTTAATGTGTTGCTATGCTGTTTAAATCTCCAATCCAAAATACAAGGTCTGCATTGTGATGTCAAGGGAGTATTGAATAATGTTGTCAACAAAACAGCCATAAAACTCACTTATATCGTGTGGTCGAGGTCATTTTCTCATGGTTCTCCAGGAAGCGCTGGAAAGTCTCTTTAGATTCCTTGTATTTGATTCTGGCTTCTTCTTTTTCCTCTTTCTCAGTCTGGACTTTATAAGCATTGAACGCCTGTTTCTTTTCACTCAGCTTAGGCAGAGCACTGCGTGCGCACACACACACACACACACACACACACACACACACACAGTGTTCAGTGAAGAACAACAGGGACACATTTAACAGAGCAAAGGATTTAAGTACTATTAAATATCATTAATTATGTGTGCAGTATTTGGATACCTGTAACGAGGGTCATTAATTATCAGCTTCATTGCCTGCTCCCATGATGCATTGGAGGAAACACCCTATATGTGGGAGAGAGCAGCTAAGTTACTACAGCATACTTCTTACTCAATGGATGATTGAGGGGAAAATTAATACATCTCAGAGGGAAGGCTGCACAAATTAATTTTAAATTTCTAAAGAACCTATTTAGCAATCAACACATTTTTCATATATTTTTTTCCAACATACTGAATGATTTTAATTTGAGTAGATCATTTGATTTCTCATGTTATTATTGAGAGGCATAGGCGTCTACTGAGAGGGGTAGAAAATAACAAAACAGAGCAGGTTTGGAGAAGTAGATCTCCATGTTGATATCACAAAACGTCCAGTTCTTCATCCATTACAAGCGTGTCTTTCTGAAAGGCTGTCAGGAGTCTGTGAAGCGTGCGATTCCACCGTCTTCTGTTTCACTCACTCAAGTCTAATCACACTCGCAGCAATTAAACAGCCGCGGCTCTCTCAGGAGCACTTTGTGTGCCAAATTAAAAACACACTAAATTTAGAAAGATCCTCCCAACACCTCCCTCTTCACTACAGGGGAGAGAGAGAAAAAAAATTACCTTTTCTTTCAGCAGTTCTTTAAATGCCTGCTTTGCCTCCTCTTTTGTGTTCCACTTGTAAACTTTCTTGACCAGCTCAGGTCTCTCATCTTTAGAAACATCATTACTGCAAAACAAAAAATATATTATAAAATATCAGTTTACATTTTAAATGAAAACGAAAATTGTGTCTTGTGTGGCATAAAACAATTCACAACACTTTGTTTCGCAATCTGACAGTTTTCATATAGCACTTGTAGACTATCGTCAAAAAAGTCTGGGGTTGGTATAAGGCTTTAATGCTCTGCACTTACTTGCTCAAACATACAATTAAATATATTAGTAGAAACCGATTTTGAAGTCTTTGAATTCTTTAACAACCATAAAGATCAAAAGAAATTGATTTATTTAGAAATATATTTTCTACATGACATAACTTCAAATGTTGATATATTTAATGCATCCTTGTTGAACAGAAGCATTAATTTCTTTAGAAAAACATTACTGAGCCCAAACTACTGAATGGCAGTGTAAATGAATGAAAATCTCTTCACCATGCATGGTCATTGTTTTCCTCAGTGAGCAATGTGAGACACGTTTTTTCTATGTGTTAAGGGTTTATCACCTGGGTTGTGTCTCTACGCTGGGCGTCTCCTCAGTGGAGTTAACAGTGACATCACTGCTGACCTCAGCAACCTGCGCAGGCACGTGAGATGGCTGCTCCTCTGTGGCGACTGTCGCCATGGTAGCCTCGGTCTCTGCAACTGCCGCCACGGTAACAGGCGGCTCGCTCTGAGATGTAAGAGCAGGGGTGGTGCCAGGAGCCACAACTTCAGCCGTCCTTCACCAGACACAAACACAAATAAAAAAAAACATATTATAGATGGATAATCTTTGTATTTCTAATTAAAAAAATAATGACAATAATAACATGGAAATTATATTTCTTAAGTTTTTATGGAATTTAAATTCAAACTACAGTAACAAAGAAGACTACTTTGACCCTGGAAAAAAATGTATAGTAGGAATCTTTTACTCTACTACTATGCTATTAATTTGTGTAAAATCATGGCAAAAGTTTCATCAGTAGTGAAGAATCTGCATCAACCTTTGCCAACAATCCACTAACATTAATGCATTTTGAAACAACTGCTTCCTTTAATCTAATGTTATATTATAAGGATAGTTCAGCCAAAAAAGAAATAAAAAAATAATAATTATTAACCCTGTCAAAGATAGCATGTTTGAGCTTCCATTCAGCAAATTTGATAAGCTCTACGTATATAGAAAAAGGCCCAACTTAAATGTTGATCATTTAATCACTAAATTGGCGTAGATTCATTTATTTGTGTTTTGAAGGTGAAAAAAAGACACACGCAGGGTTTGGAATGACATGAAAGCAGGTAAATCAATTTGAGGTGAAATAACTCTTTATGGTCTTAGTAAATAAAGCTGATGCTCACCCGTTTTCCTCTGCCTTTATCATCGCTGAAAAACAAACAACAAAAAAAAAGTCATACCATTTTCTCATGAGATTTTTGGATATCTAGATTTCTATTTTGCATACTGACCCTCCAGGTCCTCCAGCTCCTTGGGTTTAGTCCAGCGAGACTCTTTGGTCTGGGAGTTGTAGTAATAGGGCTTGCCAGTATCGGACTTATACTCTTTCCACGGGCATTTGGACAACATTTGCTGAAAAACACACACTTCTTTAATTGTTGTTGTTTTTTTTAACAAATGATAAACACTTGAATAAAAACAAAAATCTCTCATATTTTGCTTTAAATAATATATTTTGTATAAGGTTTTACATTTCAACCTAATTTAATGCATACGCATTTTTCTGTACATCCTGTAAAAACAAACTTCAGACAATTACAACACAAAAATTATTAGTTGGGTTGATCTAAACTAATAAATGCATACAAACACAGCACTCTTTACTTCTCCAACATTAACAAGTAGTAATAGTAATACATTAGACTCTCAAATACAGAGCATGCCCAAAGTCATGACCTCCTGAATGAACAGTAATTGGCAGCTGAAACGTGACTGTAATCAAGAAGGATGTGTTGACCTTTTTTTTTTTACCTCTGCAGGTGATTTGAGCTCATCTGGTTTCTCCCAGGTGGATTGTTTGGTCTCTGTGTTGTAGTAATATGTTTTTCCATCCAGTGATTTGTGCTCGGTCCATACTGATTTCTGCAAGAGACACTTGGTTCATTACATCATTGGTGACTAGTTAACACTAGTCATTTCCTCAGCCACATTCTACAGTTGCTAGTTCAGTTAAGTTGTAAAAAGTTGTACCAGAACATAGCAGTAAGACCTGGCTAATTACATTCATAGTTAAATTCTTATTGTCCCCTCCTCTGTAGGGATGGGAAATGTAAAGAATTAAACTACCAATTCTGATTCTAAACCTCATTTTAAAGAATAGCTCACACGAAAACAAAACTCACCTGCTTTTGTTGATATATTTGGAAAAATTTGTAATCAAACGGCTATTGACTTCCAAATTACGAAAATAAAAAAATTATATAAAAATATTCCACAAACTGTTTGGTTACAATAATACTGCAGTAGTACTGTAATTTTGGGGATATACAGTTTTATGAATGATGATCGTTTACTGCCACTTGCCTTTTTTGGCTGATCATCAGGTGAAGACTCAGTTGATGTGGTGCTCTAGGAAGAGAGAGAGAGAGAGACAAAAAAAAAAGGATGGTTTTCAAGTCAGTCATTTCAGTTAGAACCCTAACTAAACAATATTGGCAATAACATGTTTGGTTGTTTGTTCTTACTGTTGTTCCAGGAGCAGCCGGTGCTGAAACAGAACAAAAACACAGATTACTTTTAGAAATAATAAATCACCAACATGATTTTTACCCAAAACTATTTAATGGCTCACCTGAAGACTCCACTGGACTCACACCAGGCTGAGAAGGACAAAGACAAAGAGTGTTTGATTACAAAAAGTAAACTAATCCAAATAATATGCTGATTTACGGGTGCTATCTTTCAAATGACATGAAACTTCATATCTTCCAAGAAAGCCCTGTTAATAATTATTACAATTAAATTAGTCCATGAGCAGATCTAAAGATATCAGGGATAACTCCATTAGCAGTTTCCATACCCCAAATTACAGGAAAGGGAAATGACATTGTGACTGACAGCTCCTGGAGCGTCAGCTGGATTCTGCATCTGATCAGATGTCTTCATCTACAGCTCAAAGCCGGTGCTAATTATTACTGATGCTATCAATATTTAATATGGTTAACTAACAACAGGCTGTGTTTGATGCTTCTTATAGCTGATTAAATGAAAGCAGATCTTAATCACCACTGAGGAAGTGTGTTCAAAATAAAGACCTGCACATGTATGGTTCGTTTGTTCTATTACGCACACACACACCTTTAATCCATATTTATTAGTGATGTAGTGCTTTGAAACACAAATGAATTAAACCACTCTAATTGAAGTCGTCTGTTTCATGTTAATGGTCAGATATGACTCTACTTTCCCTACATTTCTCTCCATGTACATTCAGAGCTGCTTACGTCCTTCCTTTTAAGTAAATACACAATTTGTGCAGACATGAAGTGGGTAATATTATATACTTTTAATTTTGTAATGTTAGAAACTTAAATAATAATAAAATAAAAATAAATGACACCGAAATGTATTGCACTGTAAAAAGGTTTGGTCTCAGTAAGTTATTTCTTCCTGATGATACCTTTATTTACAATGTTGTTTTTCATTATTTTTCAAACTCTCTAGGAGGATGCTGAACACTGTATGGATGTCTGAGCTCACGATTGTGATATCAATCATCTGAGTGTTGTTTTTGGACTAGAAAAGCAAGAAAACTCCTGCTGTTCATGATTTGATGCCTTCATTTAAGTCTAACTAAAACTAAATACTAACAAAGGCCTCGTTTACACTGCAGGTCTTGATGCCCAATTCTGATTTGTTGCCTATATTCAAATTTTTTGGCTTTCCGTTAACACGTTTTTTTCTATTGTGACCTATATCCGATTCATGCGTTTACACTTGCCATACGATCTGAAACATCACGCATGCGTTTTTGTCATTTACCGCCTCCACACGTGCTGCTTCTTGAGAATAATAGCATACGAATAATAGTGAATATTATCACTTCAGTGTGTTCATTGCAAATAAACTGATTATTAAAACTACAAAAGCAGTTCAATGAATTGCAGCGAGTGAATTCCTCTTCTCTTTTGTTGTTAGATTAACAGATAGGCTATTTGCACATATCTAATGTTACACATCACATTTACACATCACTGATACACATTTATTAATCAAATCCATTAAAGGATTGTTAGGCTGCATTAATTAGATCAGCCGGAACCGGGAACACTCCCCTTAACACATGATGTACTCTTTACATCGTAAAAAGAATGGCCTCTACGCTAATATTAGTCTGTCTCTCTTTTACTCTATTCCTCAGTCCGTATCCAGATCAGATGGTGTACCAGCACAAAGAGATGATCTTCATCTGACACCTAGATGAGCTCCGTGGACAGATCACCGGATCCAGATGCACATAAACACACACTATAAGTCCTTACACAATCTAACATGTGTTTAAAATTGAACTGGAAATTAGGTGCTAGGCGGCAAGAGAACTAGACCCAACTAAACCAGGTTTTTTTCCCCCATTCTCTCGTTGATGGGGTTTTGGTTCCTGATGTTATTTGAAATTATAAAAGGAAGCAAAAAGGATTCATGAGGGGGTCTCGCCCAGGGATTAATTCGATGTAGAACCGCCACTGCCTGCCTTTAACAATTATTGGTAGTTCTGGTTTTTAATTGGCTATGTCTGTTTGGTTTACCTCACTGTCTTATCAGCCCACCTGGCCAGTTGTAATTGCATGCCATTTTCACTCCCCTGGCCAATTGGACGGTGGAATTTGGCCAAATTGGTCACCTCCATTCTACTGCCAATAATGTGGTCACATGGGATATACACCAAACTTGTTTACCCTTCATATTCTGTAAGTCACTCAAAATTCATAGGGTCATCTAAGTTCTCTGGAAACCACCAGTACTCACCAGTACTGCTCAATAGCTGGACCCTCAGATTTAAATTCTACATTAGGACATCCACTATTGGAATAACTCAAAATATTAAATAGTATATTGATTACCATATACCATATTTTTACCATACTGAGTATCGCATAATATAAAGTATAATAACACAACAGATGTTAGTCCAAATACACTGTTTTATAAAAAAAAATCAATGCTAGGCAATTAAAATGTTCACAGCATGTACAAAAGTCCTTTAAATTTGGAATTTTCATTCATATGAAATAATGTAGCAGTTTGATATGACAATTCTTACTTCAAAAATAAAATCCCATACGTATTACGTAAAAAAGCTTTATATTGCTAGTAAAGGCAAATTAAAGAAACATTGGGATCTCTTTTTTCTATTTGAAAAATTTAATCAAGCATTATCAGTCTTTTGCCAGCTGTCACTTCCATGCGGCTCACACCATTTATTGCTTCAAAATGTAGTTTTTGCAGTCCAGAGTCTGTTTAAACAATTACGCAACGTGTGGTCTTTAAGGCAAAGAGTGCTACACAGTTGATACAACATTTAGCACCAGACAGAACAGTAAATAATGTGGATTTTTATTACACTTTTAATGCTCAATGTGTGGGCTATACCAGCAGAAGATTTATTTGTACCAGACATAAACATTCTTGAAGAACTAGGGAAAGTAAAAATTATGGAAACAAGGATGGACTCTATGGAGAAGGAAATGGAGCAACTAAGAACAGAAAATACAGGTAATGTGACACTGTTTTTAAATGTGTTTCAAGAACAGAGATGGAGTATCTAAAAGGCCAACCAAAAACTGTTTTCCAGTACAATAAAAAGGAAGATTGTTCAAAAGTCAATCATTGTCTATATGAACTTAAAGAGTTAATGATTGTTCATTATTTTAGCATTAACAAAAAAGCTGGAGGACGCAAAGATCAAAATGGATGAACTGTCGAACAAAAATGAAGGTATTTTGTCATTGCCAAAACATTTAAAAACAGCCTACCAAAAATGCCAAGGCTTAAAACTGATCAGAAATGAATTCTTGCTTATCTATTAAGAATAATCATTATTTTAGCACAAGCAAAGGAAGTGGCGACCATACAGGGCACAACAAATGATGTGAAGAACAAAATGGATGACCTAATAAAACAAAACGGAGGTAAATATGCTACTATAAATTACAACTTTACTTATTTATTATTATACAAGACTCATAAGTGTTTATGTACATATGTTATATCTTAGTTTCAAAAGTGGCTTTCTCAGTATCTCTGTCATCCGCTAACGGACCACACAGTAGTTTACACACCCTGATTTACAAACACATCTTCCTCAATACTGGAGATGCCTATGATGCAAACACAGGTACAATAAATCATTTCATATAGGCTAGCACACTATGAATACTTTAAATATTAAATGATTAATGGAGTTACCCTTTCAGTCGAATCACTTCGACGTTACATATGGGGAACTCGCCAGAGAGACCGATTTGCCTTTGAGCTTTT
>JAUCMU010000072.1:952786-967875 GCA_032275025.1 Enteromius treurensis
TATCGGCATATCGGATTTTAAAACCAACAAATATTCGTATCGGTATCGGCCTTAAAAATCCTGTATCGGTCGGGCTCAAATGTATAGGCGCTTGCACTCTCTTGGATAACACCCTTTCTCAACAGTTGTGCTATACGTTCCTTGACCTCTCTGTATTGGTGCGTTGAAATGTTACCTCATGTTCTGGGTCATTATCCACCAACTCTACTTGCGACAGAACACCAATGTGAGTCCTAGGGTGCAACCACACATCCTCATTAGATATGGTAAGAATTTGGACTGGGCCCTCTTTCCAATGGGAGCTTACTACTGTTGGCAAAACCAACACACCTCCTGTCAAGGGTAAGTGTGCTGGCTCTATGAGCCACTGACTCTCTTCTTTTTCACCCACCAGCCAACCTTTTACCATTACCAAAATTAGGGAAGATGCCGGCACATGGACGAAACTCCGGCCTGCTACTCGGGCCACTCGACATTTACGAACATCACAGGTCTGTACATGCTGGAACATATTCCTCCAATCAGTCTCTAGCCCCCCTTGCCAGGGAGCCCCAGGCTTAGACTGCACAATCTGCTGGCACCGACTTATGATGTTCATATCCACGATACAAGAAACTAATTTCGAGAAGGGTGAGGGATCCTTCACCACTAAGAAGCCACAATTTGTGATCTTTCTGTCCATAGTCTCTATCTCCAGCTCAAGATATCCCAAGTACGGGATGTCCAGTCCGTTAGCGGCTGTAAGCTTGAGACATCCAGCAGTTGAAAGCATGTCTTCATCATCACCACCCAAGTGCTGTCTGAAGAAACTTTCGTACTAACTTGGCTACCGGTGTCCGAGAGACAGGATACCTTTACGCCAAGGACCCTAATATCTATTTGGCGGCATGTTCCCACTGCTCGCTTCATCAGTTCTTCTTGACTTGAGTCTACTGGCTGTCCCCGGATTGCTTGACTCACAGCAACTGGGGCGTCCCATTTCCCGACTCGCTGGAAAGGGGTGCAGATTTTTTTGAGCTATGTTTCTGCTGGCAATTTCGTGCAATATGCCTGGCTTCCTGACATCTTAGGCATATCGGTTTGCCATCCTCTGTAAACCGTAACTGTGCTCATGTCTGGCTGGTTCCACACAGGAGGCTCCTCTTCACCACTACCGTGTTTACTCACCCAAGTGCCACTAACACCTAACTGTCACTGGGAAAGTTAAATTGTAAAAGGACCCCACTCCTGGTACCAAAATTTGTTACCTCCAACGATCCCCTGTGTTACTGGCAACTGAGGTGTGCACTCCTCCAGTCAGACATGCAGGAGAAAGGACTGTTACTCCATTATCATCCCTGATGAAACCATCCATGGGACTGCATACTTACCTGTTGAATCTCTGGCTTGCTCAACACCTGTTCATCTGTGTCAAAATTAACTGATTACTATTTTACTTGATTGTTGTCTGAGCCCCTTCTGTTATCGAAAACCGGAACAACAAAGTCGACGCAGATGAGTCAGCCGGATCCGTTACTGGGAACTGGTTCGACTCGCTGCAGCAACTGCTGTTTCAGTCACCAGCCATAACATCAACAGGTTCACCGTACGCATCACCCTCAGAACTGGGCACTTTCGCATCTTCCACTGGCACTTCTTTGCATACCACAATAGCCAGTCCATGGCCAAACCAGACTGGTATAAGAGCCAAAACTCAGCTTGCAGCTTATGATGATTCGATCAGTTAATTCAGTTTAATTTAATTCAGGTTCATCTACTTGTCCTGGAGGGGTTGAATGATGTTGATCGCTAATAAATACTTCAGAGCAAACGCTGACATCATTCTAGGGCACCTGTGGCTTGTGAAGCATAATCCCATCCTTTCCTGTAAGTCCTGAAGTTTCCTGTGAATTCCTACTACCATTTTTATAAAGCCCAGTAGAAAAGAGGTCAGTCAGCATACCTACTTGCTATGCTATATCCCCTTCAGCAATGTATTTTGTCCAAAGAAAGCAACACAGTTGCCACTACACAGGCCATGGAACTGAGCCATCTATCTCCTTCCAAGTGGGCCATTCCCCCTTGGAAAGATCTATTCATTCTCGTATCCTGAGCAGAAGACCATTGAAGAGTACATCGAAGAGACTCTCAAGCAAGGTTACATCCGCCCTTCCTTCCCCTGCTGCTTCCGGTTCCGGTATCCTTTTCCCCTCGTTCCAGCTGCTCCATGAACAGCTCATGGATCACAAGAATCTCCAATACATCTGTGATGCAAAATGTTTAAACCCAAGAAAAGCTAGAGGGGCCCTCTTCTTAACCAGATTCAACTTCTCCAGTTCCTATCGTCCTGGCCCAAGAAATGTTAAGACTGACGCCTTGTCACTGATTCATAGTTCCATTGAGAATGATGAAGACCCTGAGCCCATCATTCTTTAAAAAAAATTGTCAATCCTATTCAGTGGACCACCCCTCCAGCTGCCTTCGAGCCACCTCCCATCACCCCACCGGGCTGTCCACGGCTGGGTTGTTGATATGTTCCCATTGCACCCCACACATCCACTCTGTTCACATATCTCTGGGCACATCTCTCCTTTGTTTATTGAATACTGAATTATTTTCTACATTGGATTCCCCTGCTTCCTTGAGCACACGTCATGTAACAATATTAAAGATAAACTTGGATAAAAACAATACGACTCACTTCATCTGATATTTGTTGTTCTTAGAGCAACTGTCTCACTCCTCACAGTCTGCTGAGCCTGGATCAGCCCACTGATCCCAGCACAGTCACAGGCACCGGCTCCCTATCTCCAATCAGAATCTGTTGATACTTACCTGCACAGGTCAAAAGCCTCTCTTGCCAGTAGCTCGACGGCAGAGCTCAAGGTAACATCCTGAACTGTTTACTCACCGTGTCTTTGTTCCTGAACCTGTGATGTTATAGGATTGCAGAAATGAATCCTTATAGGAACTTAAGCCTGATATATGTTCCACTCACCTGCACTGAGCACCACTGAACTCTGGGTTACAACAACAGTAAGACCTGAGATTCAAACGTATACTAACTTGTTGTACTTTCCTGCACTGAAGGAGCTGAGATCAAAGAGAGCAATTGGGAGATCATCCCCCGGTCCATGTTCCATTCACCTGCACCAAGCACCAGAGAGCCAGCAACTCCAGCCCTTGTGAGAAACCCGCCACATACCTGTGCCATTCTCTGCCCAGTGCTACCAAGAACGAAGGGAAAAGGAGTCATCAGGATATTGCACAAATTGACTGAGTCTGTTTTCTGTTTAAATAAATCATCTTACTTTACTTACTTGATCTCTTTCCTGTGTCTTCAGTCCGAGCGTTACAGGAGCTCTGCCCATAACCGCAAATGGAGCAAGCCCTTCTTCATACCCGCACCCAGGATGGCCGTCCTATTGAGCAATACGTGGAGGAATTCTTGAGGTTGCTCACGGTGTGACCTGGAGTGAGAGTACATTAAGAACGTTGTTCTGGCTGGGGCTAGATGATGGTCTGGCAAAACAGGTTTGTTATGCTGACTCACAATGTTCTCTCATTCACCTGATAGATCAGGCCTTATGGCTAGGCGGTTCATCATTGACCATAGAGTAAGTGGGTGAAATCCCAGATCCAGTTCCTGAGTCACAGCCAGTAGAGCCAATCCAAGATCCAGTTCCTGAGTCACAGCCAGTGGAGCTGATCCCAGTTCCAGTTCCTGAGTCACAGCCAGCAGAACCGACCCCAAATCCAGTTCCAGAGTCACAGTTAGTAGTGTCGATCCAAGATCCAGAGTCACAGCCAGTATAGCCGATCCTGGATCCATTCCCTGAATCACAACCAGTAGAGCCGATCCTGGATCCAGTTCCTGAGTCACGGCCAGTAGAGCCGGTCCCAGATCAAGTTCCTGAATCATGGCCAGGAAAGCCGTTCCCAATTCCAGTTCATAGTTTACGGCAAGGAGAGCCGTTTCTGAATCCAGTTCATAGTTTACGGCAAGGAGAGCTGTTCCCGATTCCAGTCCCTGAATTACGGCCCGGAGAGCCGTTCCCGAATCCAGTTCATAGTTTACGGCCGGGAGAGCGTTCCCGATTCCAGTCCCTGAATTACGGCCGGGAGAGCCGTTCCCAAAACCAGTTCATAGTTTACGGCCAGAAGTGCCGATCCCAGTTCCAGAGTCTCGGCCAGGAGAGCCAATCCCGATTCCAGTTCCTAGTTTATGACCAGGAGAGCCGATCCCGATTCCAGTCCCTAGTTTTCGGCCGGGAGAGCCGTTTCCGAATCCAGTTCATAGTTTACGGCCGGAAGTGCCGACCCCAATCCCAGTTCCTGATCCACGGCCCAGAGAGCCGATCCCGATTCCAGTCCCCAGATCACGGCCGGGAGTGCCGATCCTGATTCCAGCTCCAGAGTCTGTGCTGCAAGAGCCCTTCTCTGAACCGGCGCTGCACGAGCTCCCTCCAGAACCCTTCTCTGAGCCGGTGCTGAACAAGCATGCCTCTGAGCCAGCGCCGCAAAAATGTCCGTGTGAGCCATGGTCTCATCCAGATCTTGTTCCATTATGGCCACAGACAGCTCAAGATCCGCCCTGGCCCCATGTAGCTCCTGATCCACCACGACCACAGCCAGCTCCCGATCCACCCTTGCCCAGGGCAAATCCCGATCCACCACGACCACAGCCAGCTCCAAATCCGCCCTGGCCCAATGCAGATCCCAATCCACCATGACCACCGCTCCTTACAATCTGCTGCGCCTGGATCAGCCCACTGATCCCAGCACAGTCACGGCACCTGCTCCCTGTCTCCAATCAGTTAGTTAAAATCACCTGTCGATACTTACCTGCACAGGTTAAAAGCCTCTCTTGCCAGTAATAAACATGTTCTCTTTTGCATTAGCTGCATTTGGTTACACAGGTTACACTTTATTTCGAAATTCCACTTTAGACATTCTACTAACTTTGTAACTACATGTCAAATAATTTTCATTCATTTGCAACTACTAACTCTTAGAGTACACTGTTAGGGTATTTAGTGTTAGTAGAATACATTTTTAATACGTCAGTATTTAGAATGTTGTGGACCCATCAAAATAAAGTGATAGAAAATATTAAGCAGACTCTAATGACTGCTAGTTGCAAAGTTATTTACTGTTAGTAGAATGTCTAAAGTGGACTATCAAATTAAAGTGTTACCTAATAATCTATAAATTGTAGGTTAATATTAAGTTATGAATTACAGTTACTCAGGTTCTTTTATAGTTAAAAGTAAATCATCATACATTGAAAACCAGTTGATTCACACAAAAATCAGAGTATGTAGGGGTGAGAGGGCAGTGTCTTTGGAGGTTATGGCCTTGTATAAAAGTCATCAAAAACAAACCATCATCATTATCTGGTGGGAGAATTCATTACCAAACACTCCAGTTCTGAAAGTACAGCACGTCCCAATTAAAACACTAACCAGAGGCAAGTTTAGCATTGGCAAGTTCAGAGGTTTTCTCTCTGTTCTGACCTAAATATAACTGACCTCTACAAACATTTACTGCAAACTCAATCAAAAAAGATGTTTGGAGGAAATCATTTATGCCTCAGAATAATATTTTCATGTCTTTTTAACCTGTTAAACTTTAATATATGTGGGAGTCGGATCATTGGGCTCAGCTCAGAAAAAAAAAAAAAAAAACCTGTCTCTTTCGACTTCCACTTGGTACTTTTTGTTTGTTTTGTGCCACTTCTGGCTTTTATAATTCAGCCAAGTTTAGCAATGTTTTGATCATTGTTTGGCATGTGTGTACAAATATACAACCTGATAATTAAAAGAATTTCAAATCACATAAGCCAATATTTTAATCACAATAACACATAGACAACACAACAAATGTATAAACTAAATAATTTAAAATGTATGCACAAAATTAGCTAATTTCAAGTGAATGCCAGCTACAGGTCTCAAAATAGCTGGGACAGGGGCATGTTTATCATGGTTTATCATGGTCTTCTTTTCAGTTTGAAGATGTCTGGGCATCGAGGTTATGAGTTTCTGGAGTTTTGGTGTTGTTTGGTCCCATTTTTTTCTGATATAGATTTCCAGCTGCTGAAGGGTATGCAGTCGTCTTTGCATATTTTCCGTTTAATGATATGCCAAATATTCTCTATAGGTGAAAGACCAGTAAGAATGAGCTTTCTTGCCAGGTATATATACATATATGAGGAATTTGTTTTAGTAACAGATCTCTACAGTGCTACAGAATATATCAAGTATGAACAGGTGTGATGTGTTTGTACAGGTATGATGATATGTGCAAATATGAAATGTAAATACTGTGTGTGTGTTAAATAAATAATGTATAATAGTGTTGTGTGTACCACGTGTATTGTTAAGTGTTCATGACATGTTCCTGTGTCTGGTCGTTCTGGTGCTAAGTGCTCTGTAGCATCGACCAGACGCCAACAGTTCAAAGAGGAAGTATGCTGGATGTGAGGGGTCCAGAGTGATTTTCTTAGCCCTTTTGCTCACTCTGGAAAAGTACAGTTCTTGGGTAGTGGGGAGGGTTATACCAATGATTCGTTTAGAAGCCCTGACTACCCTCTGCAGTCATCTAAGGTCAGATTTGGTAGTTGAGCTGAACCAGTTATAAAAGAGCAGAGGACAGATTCAATGATGGCAGTGTAGAACTGTTTCACCGGCTCCTGTGGCAGGTTGAACTTCCTCAGCCGACAAAATAAGTACAACCTCTGCTGGGCCTTTTTCACAATGGAGTAAATATGAGTATCCCACTTCAGGTCCTGGGAGATTGTGGTGCCCAGGAACCTAAATGACTCTACTGTAGCCACAGTGATGTCTATGATGGTAAGTGGTGGGAGTGCAGGGGGGTTCCTCCTGAAGTCCACGATCATCTCCACCATTTTGAGCGTGCTGAGCTCCAGTTTATTAAGACAGCACCAAACAGTCAGCTCTTTAACCCTTCTGTCTGTAAGCAGACTCATCACTGTGCTGGATGAGGCTAATGAGTGTGGTGTCATCTGCAAACTTCGGGAGCTTGGCAGAGGGGTCTTTAGAGCAGTGGGAAGAGAACACAGCCCTCAGGAACTCCAGTGCTGATGCTTCGGGTGCAGGATAAGAATTTACTTACCCTCACTAGCTGCTGTCTATCTGTCAGGAAGCTGGTAATCCATTGACAGACAGAGAGCTAGGTTAATTTGGGCAGGAGGAGTGATGGGATGATGGTGTTAAAGGCAGAGCTGATGTCCACAAACAGGATCCTTACGTAGGTCCCTGGTCTGTCCAGATATTGCAGTACACAGACCTGTTTGCTCCATAAATAAACTACAAGGGGTCCAGTGAGGGTCCAGTGAAGTCCTTCAGATAATTCAATACAGTATTCAGGTTTGCATGAGGTATTAATGGTGTTCTCTGCAATAGAACTTGTTCAGTTCATCTGCCAGTTGTTGATTCTTCACAGTGCTGGGGGATGGTGTCTTGTAACTGGTGATGTCTTTCAGATTTTTCCATACTGAAGCTGTGTCACCAGAGAAGAACTGAGTCCATAGCTTTTTGGGATAATTCCTCTTTGCCACTCTGATCTCCTTTTCCAGTGTGCGTTTGGTCTGTTTATACAAGACTCTGTCCACATTCCTGCGAGCATCTTCTTTGGTCTGTCAGAGTTTTGCATTGAACCATGGTTTGTCATTGTTGTAGGTTAAATGAGTCCTGGTAGGATAGCACATATCCTCACAGAAACTGATATGTGATGTTAGAGTCTCTGTGAGCTCATCCAGATTGTTGGCAGCAGCTTTAAAAACAGACCAATCAGTGAGAGAGAAGCAGGCTTATAAATCCCGCTCTGCTTCATTAGTCCATCTTTTTACAGTCCTTAATACATGTTTAGCTGATTTCAGTTTCTGCCTGTAGGTCAGTATGATATAAACCAAACAGTGATCAGAGAGTCCCAAAGCTGTGAAATGCTTCCTTTAGTTTGAAAAATCCTTGTTGATCTGGTTGAGCAGAAGAAGTTTATCTGTTTTGTTGGGAAGAGAGCAGAGATTTGACAGATGGATGGTAAGCAAAAGTGATCAAAGTCTGCGTTGTCTGAGATTTGCGGCTTGAACAGTGCCGTGGCTCCACTAACTCAGTGTTCAGCAAAACATCCGAATAATCAAAATCCGGTAAAAGATTTTGTGTAGTGTTCTGCCGAATGATCAGCAGTTCATCCCTGGTAAAACTGATGATGTTTGAAAAACAAAAAACAGGAAAAACTAACAAAAACAAAACAAACACTTGAGAGCTAAGCACTGAGGCTGCCATGCTCACTGCCATATTGGATGTCCTTTTCAGCACTACATAGCTATGCTGCTGTAACAGTTGCAGTATGTGATGCAGATAAGAAGATAAAAAGAAGATAAGAAGAAGCTTTATTAATCCAGAGGGAAATTACAGTACGGCAGCCAGCCAAACCAGCGCCATAACCAGAGTGGCCTTGTCCATTGTCCACAAAGATTTCTCCAGTTTTTATGGTTTTTGATGATGGTATGCACTGTAGGTGATCAGATTTGCAAAGCCTTTGCAATTTGATATCTAGGAATGTTGTATTTTATGTATTCTACAATCTTTGTATGCACTTTTTCACAGATTGGAGAGCCTCTTCGCATCTTTACTTCTCTGCCTCTCTAAAGCATTCTTTTTATTTTGATTGAAGTAAGAACATGACTTGACTTGACTTTGACTTGAGAGCAAGTGACTTGAGACTTGACTTAAAGTGGAAGACTCGACAATGACGTGAACTTTTAAATTAAAATTAATTTAATAAATTAATTGTGACGTAGCAACACCATAATTGGTGCCTGTGCCCTTACCGCTGCACAACTTAAACCGCGCTAAACATGGCAGACAATAGTCGATCTCCACAAATAGTCGGAGATGATAATTAAGCTTCATAACTTCATCATTGGGCCATATTAACATACATTATATTTATATTCTGCTGAAATGAAAAAGATCCGTTCATCTTGATTAACGAGAATTCCATCACTAGATGAAAAAGAGTGGATAAATTCCCTAGTGTGCCTTATAATATTATTAGTAATGTTATAAGTAATGTTATTATTATAAGTGTGCCTTATAATAATAACAGCATAATTATTAAAGCATCACATATAAAACATATGCTAGGTAAATTTTCAGTCACAATACTTAGTTCATAAGGTTCATAGCCTGGATAAATGCTTAAGTCTTACATTCTGTCAGTACATATTAGTATTTCCATTTGTGTGTGTGTAAACATTAATTGCAACATGACCCTGTCTATCACTGACAACAAGCACTTCATTCACTTTCTGTCCATTTTGGATTCAAAATATATACGTTTATTTTAGTACTGCAACTTGACTTGATTTGACTTGAAACTTATCAGGACTCGACTTGACTTGCGTGGGGTAAACCCTTGACTTGACTTGCTTGATTTTTCTTAACTGTGACTTGAGACTTGACTCGAGACTTGATGGTTAAGACTTGAGAGTTGCTCGGACTTGTCTATACTGTATGTGACTTGTCCCCATCTTTGGTTGTTATGTTTGTTATGTAGTCTGCCTGGTTTTAGGCTCTCGATCCGCCATGACCTCCAGTGACTCCTGATCTGCCCTGGAGGCGGTGTGTGACTCTGCCCCTTTCGACCTCCAGGGCGCCCACCCTCGCACCCCTGTTGTTGTATTTAGTGTTGTTATGTTACGGCGCGAAGTCGTGCCTGTTCAGTAGGTTTCGTAATGTTATGTTTGTTATGTAGTCTGCCTGGTTTTAGTTTAGTTTTTCCTTGTCTTCTTGTTTTGGTTTCATTTTGCGTTTCCCTTGTCTATGCCCATATTTAGAAGTTCCTGTGTTTGTGATTATTAGTTAATTAATTACCCCCTGTGTTTCCCAGCTGTTTTGAGTTCTCCTCGTGTTTGGTCTTGTATTTAATGTCTATGTTTCCCAGTCTCCAGTGTCAGTCTTTAAATGTTACAACCCCTGATAAATGTTACTTGTTAAGTGTTATTCTCCTCTTTGATAAGTGATTGCTTAGTTTGATTATTAAAGACTTTTATGCTATGGATTTTCTCGTCTCCTGCAATCTCCTTCCCTGTACTGCACCCGTAACAGTAGTGAATTATGCAAAATACAAATTGTTTGACAAAATTAAAACTCAAAGTGGTGCCTTATAGCAAATGAAAATTACATTCAAGTGTGCAAAGCACTGTATCCAATGCCTAGTTGTATTGCTGTATCTATTAATGCTGAAACGAATACCAGTAAAATCATCACACATGATTGGTCACAGATCTGTACATGAATTGCTGGTGGAAAACAAGCAGTCTATTTCTTTCAATATACTGTCTTGTGTTATTGTACCTTGTAGTAGTTTAAAAAGACTAAAAAAGGCTCAATTTGTTCACAGAGCTGACTTGTTTGCAGGTTTTTAGGGTTCACAGTGGTTACACAAAAACATTTCTCAATGAAATACTGTGTTCAATGTGTTCACTCATGTTGAGCATATAAAAGGCCTAATAATATCATATGCTGTGGGTCTAATCACCTTTTAAAATGTATGGTCTCTCTCATAGCCATGCCAGCCAGTATGAAGGGGAACAGGTGCCAACAAATGCATAAATTAGTAGATACAAATTAAAAATTAATCTATCACTAAATACAGCACCTAGGCCACCTACACTGCCTATACTCCAGGATACTACTTATACAATAGTATTTTTCTCAGCAGAAACAAAATACATTGAGCCCTATTCATTTAAAGTGTCCATGGAATTAAAATGACAGATAGTCGAACGTATCACAATTCAAAACACGGCAACAACTGACCCTGCAAAAGGAACATGAATCACAAAATTATTTATACACATTACACAAGTTAGAGCAGTATCTCATGTAAACTGAAATATAGATGGAACAGTCATGATGAAGCAGAAAAGAGTGACCAATCTGCACTTAAAGTCTAGAGACTCTAGAGTGTTTTTAGAAGCATTAGTAAAAAAAAAAAAATGCACAGATGCTCCTGAAACCCAGTGACATGAGAGAGAGAGAGACATAGATCGATACTTAAAACAGCACTCCAGCTGTGGATGATTTATTTTATCTCTAACTGTGAGAAAATATTTCTTTAATTTTAATTTTCTTTGTTTCACCTCAAAAAAGAAAGTGTCTTGGATAATGTTGTTATCTGTCTTGCCAGCAGCCTCTCTACGCAGTCTGGAGACAGAAGATAAAGTTTAACCACCTTTGAAACTATAAAATTATAAAATGATAGCAATATATTATGCTCTCCCTGTTTGGGAAAGTTAAATCAGACCCATAAACAGCATGTTGAGATGACCTGAGTCCTGTAGCAGCCAAAGCACTCGTATATGTTTTCTACAGACCACAAGCGTCCAGTTGGACTCCACACCTCTGTACTCTTGAGACGATAACTCTGTTATCGGCACTCTTCAAGTTTCATTATCAGGAATTTAGAGCAAACTCATCGATCTATGGAAGAGGCTACAAAATTGCTTAGCTTAGTGGCTTGTTAAGTCAGGGTGTACATGTAGGTGACTTCAGGCCAAATCTGCCATTTCCCAGCCCCATTCAACACTCCTTTCCTCTCAGTTCCCTTTCCTATGCTACCATCAACAACATAAGACAAAAAAAAAAAAAAAAAAGGATTCTCTATTTTTAGGGATAGTTTTGTAAATAACTTTGTTTCAAGAGGATTGCTGAACGCATAATTGCACACAGCTGTCAGCTCGTTTAACCTAATTATCCCATTTTTTTCACACCCAATCAAACCATTAACCTTCACTATAAATTCTCCCAGCTTTCATTTCCCAGTTTCTTGCTTTTGTGCATTCTTCGGAATCACACCACCAAAGACACATCCTACAAACACCGTCTTACTTTGACTCATCTGCCTAATTTTACTGCCTGTCTTTTAACAAACTGTTAACGTTACCGTTCAAGCTCATCACTCAGCCCGTCCGAGCCGGCAAAGACCACAACAACACGACTTGCATCAACTTTTCCAGCTCCCCTTTCAGCCAGCCAGCTGGATTTCCTACGGGAGCCGTGGCTTCCATCTGAAGCAGCATGCCTGCGGAGGCCGCACTCCTCCATGCCCTTAGATCTCATTCTACACGGCATCCGCCAAAGTAATCCAAGTGAAAGAATCCACATTACTCACCACTCGCCAGCCCTCCGCCATTTTCCTCAGCCCAAAAGCAAAACAAAGCCCAGCGTTGCCATTTCCCAATCGCAAGGTAGCACGGATATGGCCAGCGCTGCCAGATGTCGTCATAGATAAGCTGTGTTTCCATGACGCCAGCGCGGCATTTCTTTACTTCTCCATGGTCACGTAACGTATTTTAATGCACTTAAATTTTCCATATTCATGTTTTCTTTGACTTACTTAGCACCAGTTTCTGCTGACAGAAACAGAAAAATAGGTTCATGGCGGGTTGCAAACCAATTTCTGACACATACTGCCACCTACTGCATGGAGCGTAAAAATAATGAACTAATCCCTCCTAAATCCTATAATTCAACCCACTGTTCTTAATAAATATCATGACTGCATTTATTTGTTTTTTTCAGGATTTAGACCATCATACTGCTTGTAGCTCTTCCTCAAAAAAAAAGACACAACAATTTTATTCTGATTGAAACTGTTTAACTGATTCTCTATTTACCCTTGCAGCAGCTTCCAGCAGAAGCATCTCTATTCACCCCATCCCCATCAAAGACAAGCCCCAGCCTGCCTCTATCTGAGGCCGCAGCTGCTTCCTGCAAAAGCATCTAAATTTCAATAAAACGCAAAGCAATTTTATTGTCTCCTGTTAATGTGTCTATTGTGTCTGCTGAATTGTCATCCCATTCTGATCCTAACTTCTCCCATTATCTTATATCAGGTCCAAATATCGGTGTTCATCCAGGAATCGTCTCCATCCCCACCCAGTCTCTCATTTGCCCTAAACTCCTATCCGCCTCAGCTGAACCCGACTCAGTGGACGCTCTAATACAAAAAAAAAAAAGAAAAAAAAAAGTAACTATAATTTCATGATCGGCCCTTTTCCAGCCCTGCCCTTCAGCACTTTAGGACTTAGCCCCATTGGTATTGCAACTCGGAAATTTTCGGGGGAAAAGAGACTATATTTATTAATAATAATTGATCTCTCTTCCCCACATAATTCTCCCACCCCCAGCATAAACAGTATAATTTCTCTAGAGGAATTTTCCCTCCTATACCACAACATTGACCAAGCCATTGAACTCTTTAAAAAAAGTCGGAAAGGAGCTTGGATGGTCAAAGTTGATATCACATCTGCCTTCAAAGTCATGCCCATCCACCCTGACTTCTGGCACCTCTTTGGCATTCAGTGGTGAAATCTATTTTATTTCGCAGTCCGCCTCACCTTCGGATGCAAAAGCAGTCCAAAAATTTTAGCAGCCGACCTGTCCACTGTCCTTAAAGTTTCAACAAACTAGGGATTCCCATAGCCCAAGAAAAGACATTGGGCCCCAGCAAAAGTACCAAATATTTGGGCATTATCCTTGACTCAAAAAATTGACGCTTCCCTTCCCAAAGAAAAGCTCGACAGAATCACCTTAATCGCCTCTATCCTCCTCTCCCACCCTCACCGCTCTAAACGAGAACTCCTCTCAGTTTTAGAGCATCTAAACTTCACCATGCCGGGAGAACGGCGAACTCCGAACCCTAATGGGTAGAACCCTAGAGTGGGCAAGAGTTCGGAGTTCGCCGTTCTCCCAGCTCGCTCCCCAGACAGCACGCCAAATTCGCTTTATTCATTTCAAGGAAAGCGTGAACTTTTGAAATATCTTTGTTTCTTTGTAGAGTTAGTGGTGTTTTTTTTTAAGCAAACATGCAGTTTACTTCTCCTTATGCTTGTCATGCCTTATGCTTATGCAATTGTTGCCTGATGGACAATAAAACAATAAAATCCCAGAGACTAGAAATCTATAAAAGGTGGAAAAAGATTAAACATAAGTTGCAAATGTTCAGGATATATTAATTGTTATTAATCCAATGGTCTTATTTTTTTCTACCTTTTTTGTTTAATAATACAACAATACAATTTAGTTTTTGTTTTGTTTTAAATTATTATTATGATTGATTATGATGATCTACATCCCTTATCCTACCCAATAACTAAACATAACAACTGCTCTAACTAACAGTAATTAGGAGTTTATTGACCCAAAAGTCATAATTAATAGTTAATTATTATTTTATTTTATTTTTAGCTGACAAACACTTAACCTTTAGGTTCCAATGAATATCTAAGGAGAAGAAAACACAAGACTTCGGATGGGCCAGTAAATACCACCTGCCAAGAGCAAATGTTTCTAATTGTGCAGGACTATTTTAGTTCTTGCTACAGAAACCTGCATCCTTGCTGATTCCCGTGTGAGCCACCTGTGGTACAACTGTTAGGTTGCCATGGCGATTCAGTCCAGCATTTCCTGGACATGCACACACACACATTTACACTTTATTAAACCCTCCAGAGAACAACTTTAATCTTCAAAGTCATCAACTGTTGTCATCCCTCATGGCTCAAGTAGACACATCCACTACTGAAGACCTGCTGTAAGTCAAACATGCTGAAATATGAATGAGCTAAAACATAAACAGCTCAAAGACAAGAGATGTGTTGACTGAAACAAGCAGATTATGAATAATGTATAGCGCTAACACCTCAGTTGATGATGAGGATAGCGCTCAAATTTATCATTTATTATTCAGGAGTTGACTGGGAAAGCTAACACTGCGATAAGAGATTTGGGTGTTTTTATTACTGATTCAGCAGTTATATGGTAGTGTCACTGTAAAGTCATGAATGTATCATGGGGCAGTGTGACCCCCCACATTAAAATTGGGTCACAAAAATGTTGTGGTATTTATATATACTTGTGAGGAAGGACCAGGCAGAGAAGGATCCATTTGTCAATCAAGTCACTTTTATTTATATAGCGCTTTTAAAAATAGATTGTTGCAAAGCACTGAACATTATCAAATAGAAGAACAGAGTGATGGTAATGTATAATGACGAGAATTAAACTTTATTTATC
>JAUCMU010000072.1:970315-987281 GCA_032275025.1 Enteromius treurensis
CTGTTCTTCTATTTGATAATGTTCAGTGCTTTGCTACAATCTGTATTGTTAAAAGCGCTATAGAAATAAAAGTGACTGGACTTGACTGGGATCTGAGTGAGGGAGTGAGGGTGGAGCCTGGCTTTGGCTCAGGTGTATCTGTAACAAATAAACAAGCATTATACTAATATATAAGCTAATACATAACTAATAAATAAGCAGCTGATTAGGAATTTATTGAGGTAAAAGTCATAGTTAATAATGAATAAGTGTTTCCTATTCTGAAAAAAATAATGTATATGTATCTCGTATAGTCCACAATCAGTTTGTTCAAATTTTCACTCGTCAACAGTTTGTTAAAAAAACATTTATGGCCGATTGTTCTGTTATCAGATTGTATTTGTTGGTCATTTGTTGCAAATCAACTTATTATAGTGAATTTAATTTTTGAATAGAGTTTAGGCACTTTATTGGCATATCTGATCTAATGTCCTGTTCTAAAGTTTTTTAACTTAAGCTTGGTATCTTCAAATCCTGCATCACTGTATTTTAAACATCACAGTAGCTGTGTTTATGTAGCTGAGTTCAGCATTTTTGTTTTTAGTATGAACAGACAAATTGTCCCTGGTTTGCACATAGTGTTATATTGAGTTCCCTAAAGTAAACAATCAAATACAAGTGATAAACACAATTCCAACATAAGTGAGTAAACAGACTAAACATTTTAAATATGTTTAACTCTTGTGCAAACATTATGCAGCATTTGTACTTTTTAACTCAAAAGGCATTCCAAGTATCTGCTAGAAAACTTAGAGAAAACTTCGGAGGAGCAAAGGCCCAATTAATAATCGCATTCAGTTCAGATGAGCTTGAATCTCTGTCCAAATAAATGTCATGATCAATATCACCCTGCCAGTCGCTTCTGTGCAATTAATCATAAAGAACATCAGCTCAAGTGAAATTATTGTGTGAAATGGGTAAACATCAGACATTATGAGTGAATTCAGACAAATTGTTTATATAGCAATGTGAGGAACTCAGAAACAACAAATGTTTTCATATATATTTTTCACATTTATCTTAGAGAATGCTGTCCACTAAAGTACTGAAAAAATGGAAATGGCAAGCAGATTTGAGGTAAATAAAATGTCCAAAGAAATAAAATATCTGGTCAACTGTGAGATACTGGCTGCTGACTTAAAGTCAACAGGAAAATTTTGTAGTTAGGAACCAATGATAAACCAAATGCATTTAAATGTGTCAAACTTCAGTTCGATTGTAATGTCTTTAACAAGTTACAGTTAAATACTGTAATTTCATTAACTGATATAATGTTAATGTACCAAGCTATTAAGGTACTGAAATCTGTTTTGTACCTTTGAAATACACTGATAAGCACCAAATGCAGGTGGTGATGAGAAAGTCAAATGATAAACCAAAGACCATCACAAGCAGCCTTTAAATATGAACATACTGTATATAGAAGGTGATCAGTGTCTTTCACACAAGCACTAGACACCTTAGTGGTGAGACTCATTAAACTGAAAAAAGCAATAAACATTAATTTAGCAACATACATACAATCCTAATAAACATAGCTGATAGAAAAAGAACTAAGAGGAAACATATTTGATGTTATTTCAAAGAAAAGACATCAAATTCAAACAAAATTTGAAATGCAGGGAATTCGGGGCATGTCAGTTAATGGTTTTTCCCTGTAAATTTTAATAACCATTTAAGAGGTTTTTAGTGTAGCATTTTATAATAATATAAGTAATGTTCAGTCTTTTGCACAGACTGATAGCTTCTCTTCATAAGACCTTAATGCATTGTTAAGGGCCACAGGTATTCATTTTGAGTTATCTGAGCTTATTTTGACTCACAGCTGTTGACATGCATTTTATGAATCACAGAGTACAATGATTTGTAATTAAAATCCTCTGTATTGTTCTACGTAAGAAGAAAAAAGACCCATCCATCTCAAATTACAGCAAATTTTAATTTTAGGTGAACTATCCCTTTAAAACCCAGCAGGACTGATGACCCACTGTTGTACACAAGAGAATGTTGTATACCCTGCCGGTGAGCGTGATTTCATCAAGTACAAGATGAACATCCTTGTTGATCCTGGAACAACATTCCAATTAACCAATCAGATTCGAGGGATCATTTTTTCAGGAAATATCTGTTTACGGCTTATGATCAGGGTTAGGTGCCTCTACACCCTTGTTAATGAGCTATCTTTTCTCACTGATTTTAGGCATACATTTTGGGTAGGGGTCAGGATCAGCAAAAGATGTTGATCCAGGATCATGTCTTATTTGACAAAAACACAGCGACTGCCCTTACAGAATAAAAGTCACCACCTGGAAGTAAATAGGTGCTATGGTCTGGAGTTACTGTCATGTCTAGGTCCAGAAAAATTATTTGCCCAAAGCCCGGTCCGACTCTCCCATTATCAGTACAAGATCTTGGTGAAAAAATAATGCAACTCTGCATGGGTATAAATGTTGTAACATTGCCACAGCGAATGCATGCTATAAAAGCTAAAGGCTGCCCAACAAAATATTAAAGTGTGTGACTTTTTTTTCTTTTTTTTTTGGACGGGCAAACAGTATCTTTTCCAGGCAATTTTTTCAACCCAAGAAATCCAACTTAAACTCTTCCTAACAGTATTAAAGTATTACTTGTGACGGTTCTCTTTCTCCTAGGTACATGAAGAACACAGGATCAGGAAGGATGGCTCTGTCACAGTGCCGTCTAGGGCTGTCAATCAACATCATGATCATTGATGAGCCCCGCTGAGCTTCTGAGCGTTTCTGCCGATCAGCTGATGGATGAGCTGGAGCTCAGGGCTCCGTCATGTAATCATCACCCACTTCTGGAAAAAATGAAACTTACTTGCACCTGTGTTTTTTGTTATGTTCCAGTGTATTTCTACGCCATGTGCCATCAATGTCTAGAAACTACATTTTAACACAGCACACAATGATTCACTGTATATTTTGGGAGATGTGGTTAGATGTAGTCATGTAGAATAATCATGAAACGATCGGCTCCCCTCATGTCAGCGCTGCCCCGTCCTTTTGATTGCCACCCTGCCATCAGATTTACTCAGCCAGAAAGCCTGCATTTCCTTCCATACCAAACATTAAATCAGCAAAATAACTTCTATTCAAGAGACATTTTACAAAATTATGTTTTTGTACACTCAATTGCTTGCTATTTAAATTTATTATATATTATATGCAATTTTAACTATTATCATAATTTTTTAAAAATATACTTTTTTTTACATTAATAGCTTTATGGCATACTTCTATTTATGGCAATAAACCCAAAATAAATAACTATTCAAGGACAAAAATAATATCCTAATAATAATGCAATAATTATGGCCTTGTAAAATAAATGCTCTAAACGCACAACTTCAAAATGAGGTGCACATTAAGTGCCCTGAAAGTACTTAATGCAAATCACACAAGTAGGGCTAAAATATCTCTGCAAATGTTAAACCAAATGCAAATGTTATGAGTCAGCTAATGAGCAGTATGCCATTTTCTCTTTTTCCCCCCTTTTTTGGGGATTTTCAATAATTAGACAGAATCAAAAATTTACGACACTCTGAATATTTACGTATCTCTCACGGGAAGTGTAAAATCATGATTGTACAAACAGGCCGGTTCTCTCTGTTAAAGTTGATAGTGTTGATAGCATAGTGTCTGGCTCAGTACTGAAACGGCTGCTGCAAAATTATTCATTGTGAAGTTAACAAGCTCCCAGCTCTCACAGACACTCTTATAAATAGACGTGTCTTAAAAGTGGCAGGCCTTTTACATCAACAGCCCTCCGCCTGCCCTGGTAAACACGTTTAGAAGAGATTTACCTATTTGAGCAGGCTAATTTAGTCTAATCCTGGTGATATCAACATTACGAAAAAATTACAGGTCTGTGGTTACACATTAAAACAGAAATGTTGTGATTATTAATAGCCACACTGAAACAGGCTGTGTTACTGTCTGATTAGGTAACAGCTAAGTGAATTTAATTAGTTTACCTTTGAACTCAAACCACTGATGAATTCCATTTAATTATCCAAACCTGAGCAACGGAGAGCCCATTTTAAAATGGACTATTGCATTGCTTAATTGTGCATTCAAACAAACAATCCACAAACCTGAACTAGAATTTATAGGCTGTAATTTAAGTGGTGGATAATTAAAAACAGCAAAGGATTATTATCCTCTTTGTAAAGCTCTTGGGACTTCTGTACTTGCCTTAGATTCATCTAGTCTAAAAAAGGTCTGTCAATGCATTGTGTGTATAGTTGTCTTATAGAGTGTTATTTATACATGTTCCCAAATTTCTACATGCAGGGCAGGGAGAGTGAAAGTCAGGCTCAAACAGATGTTCAAGGGAAATATGTGCTGCTTATTGTTCAGCACCATATCCATCAATCATGGGTGCAGGCTAAAAGAAACAGGTTATACTGACAGAAAACTAGACAATTCTGTATTGGTTTTAATGGAAAGTTTCCTTTGTGGCAACAGTACAGGACAAGTGAAACTTGAAATTTACATACATCAGTCTGCATATCTGGATAAAATATCAAATTAAAACATATTTTAACAAATTAACAAACTATTTTAGTGAAACGTAAATTAAGGTGAATATGTGTTGTTTGTATACCTTAAGGAGACACTTGTTCTGACCTTTAAAATGACATTAATTGTCCAGTACTTTTTAAAATATGTTTGCTGTTAACATGAAGCTCATTTTATCAGTGTAAATACCTCTCCACAGAATGCCTGTGAAAAGGAGCACATATAGCTAGTATAATAATAAAATTAGATTAGACAGAAAATAAATGTTAATCAAAACATGAATTTATTGTATTAAACATGGTGCTTTGATCTTGCTAATCAACAAATAATTAGTCCGTGCAGTGCTTACAATGTGCTTTACAGAAAGGGGATCCATAACCATTACAAAACAGTCAATATGTGCAACAGCTCCCGTGTTTGCACATAGAAATGTTTTCATTGGCAAATGTAAGATTCCGTGCATGTGTCTAATTTGGAATCTGGGTGGGTTGTATCATAAAGAAGCGCTTGAATGTACAAGAGCGGAAAAGCTTATGCGCAAAATGGAGAGGGCGCGTTAATTCAGTTGATTTCCAAATGATAGTTTTTTAGCGAGCCAAATAGCACTGTCCTGTTTGCAAAGCGGCCATCGAAATACATGTCCATCAGGTGGTACACAAACTTCATGTCATGGCAGTGCATAATCCTCATCATGTCTCTAGTACGCACCCACGATAACCGCCTCTACGTCCTTAGAGGGTCTCCGGTCCGTTACCAAAAAGTTTATCATCCCTTCCGCCTTGATCAGCAAGTTACAGCCCAGGAAAAATATCCCGAAGACTACGGTAAGAGACAGGACACACATCACCGCTATCTGAACTATTCTCATGATGAAGAGGCTCCTCTCGTCCGGGGCCGCCGCCGCCGTGAAGCCGTTATCCGTCACCACCGAAGATAAGTTACAGCACAGAAGGATCTCTTCAGTCCGGTTGGAGAAGATTCCATTCTCCGTTTGGTTAAATGTAGTATTCATATCTATTGCTCAAAGGACCGTCCTGAAAGAATACTTTGTTTAGTCCGATAAATCAGGCAGTTCCGTTCTGGGATTCTGAGCGAGTAAATATTGCGCAAAAAGTGTCCGTGAAGTCAAGCGCACCCATCCAGCGTCTCTTCTTTGGCGCACTGGCGTCCCATGACGCGCTCCTGCTCTGATTCACTGTAACTACTCAGAGCTCTTCTGCTTAACATCACACCTGCGCTGTTATAAAAGCACCCAAAGAACAGATGGGAGGTAACTGTTATTCCCCTCACTCACAAGTTCATGCCTTGTGGCGCCTCCTACAGCAAAACTTGTGGTATTACAGTCCTCCGAGGTATAGTATTTAAGTCTAACAATCACGTAATAAGCCTTGTTAGTGCGTAAGTATAATATTTAACATTCAAAATACATGGTTTAAAAAATGGGAAAAAAATAATAAAATAATACATTATTTTAAGTAGCCTATAATTACATTTACAGGCCTGACACAGCAGCTCCTGCTAAAGCCTTTTCTGTCACTTCTAAACCCACAATAGCCTCCCTTTCATGAACTTAGGCCATAAATCTGGCATGTGCCAAAGAACTGAGATACTGTTAATGTCTTCATCCTAAGCTCGATAGCCAACCCTTTGGTGAGACAGAGAAACACTAATTTGAATAATTTAAAATGATAAAAAAATAATTCAAAAGGTTTCAAACGTTCACAAAGCAGATATTTAAAAGCATGCATCCTATAAAAAAAAGAATCATTCATCGATGTAGTTTTTTTGTGTTCTGTACTTAAACAGAACCCAAAGCAGGCTTGGGAAATGTATCAAAAGAAGCTGGAAGCAGTGCCGGCACCCTCTAACAGATGGTTGCCTAGGCCTCCATCTTATTTCGGGGGCCCCTCAAATACTACTACAATTAGAAATATTTAGTTCTGTTTTTACATTTAACCTTGAGGGCTCATGCAAAACTTTTAACGCGTTACCAATGCATCAACTCCTCCATGTTTTATTAAAATAATAGCTCTGTGTAATCCACACATGACAATTAGCTGAAAACGATAACAAATACAAAAACAACAGTATAAATAAAAGTGGAAAAAATATTAGAAAAATACACAGCAGCCAAAGCACCACACTCTATTTAGCATAACATCTCCCACGTCGCGTCATAGCTGTGTGGGCAGAATCTGCGCCTTTTGGAAAAACATTGTGTTGACCCAGAGCAGTGTACATAAAATCATTTCTGCAGTTCGACAGAACAGGGCGAGTCATATTGGGTTGGACTGTCCATACGTACGGTATATCTGTGACTGGTCAAATACGACCCAACAGAATGGCCAGAGGTTTGGTTTCCCAACACTTTTTGTTATGCGATTGAGTTTTCAGGCAACAGACTGCTTACTACAAGCCTAAACGTGACAGCTTCTGAAAGTAAACACTGTCTTTTTGTTTTGCTTAATTTAATAAAGTGATAAAGAATAGAGTAAAAGTCTGTGACACTATATATATATATATATATATATATATATATATAGATAGATAGATAGATAGATAGATAGATAGATATAATATTATTAAAACATGTTTACTTTAGGTAATTAAAGGGATCATGACATTTACATCACAAAAAATATCAGGGAGTGACATTTATGGGGGTAGCCCATTATAACTGGGTTGCAGTGCAGGCGGGACAGGACTAATGACAGCTCATTTAAGCAGTATATTGAACAAATGTACTGTAAATATGAACATTAAGCTTGATGTGTTTCATAAGTGCTGTCAAAGTTTTGATGTTTTGTGCTACCTGCTCAGATTGTGCTACAGTACCAGTACAGTACGTGTTTATTCAGCAGCATATCTTGAAATTGTACTTTCTTCTCACTGTTGCCTAGGACCACACAACCCTTCGGACCGGCACTGCTGGGATGCCACTAATCTAGCTACAAAAGAGCTAAAATTGGCAACACTGTCAAGGATCAAGTTTGATGACCCCTGTTCTAAACCTAATCATATTTGATGTAGCAATCTACCAGAAGACTGGTGCATCTTTCATGACTCCTGAAAACCCACAGATTGGAAGAGGGTCCATTCATCTTCGGTTGTGATCAAAAGTCACCTATAGGATTCAAAGTAATAATATTGTTGTCTTGAGCATCAAAATAGCATTTGTATATTATATATTTACTTTACACTGAGCATTTTTTTTTTTTCATTATTTTTGTCAAACCCAGTGAACAGCTAAGACACACGAGTCAACTCCTCTGCCGTGGATCAGGATATCATTGACATGTCACTGTCTCCATCTGCTGGCCAGTCGTCAGAAATGGTTGATTTTAAAAACGTGACCTGTAACATTTCACTGCGGTCAACATGAATGAATGAATCTAACCACACAATGGATGCAGCAATCAATGTAGTTGGTAGGACAAATGTCTTTAAAATTTGGTCCATATTACATTATCGATGATCCAAAAATATTTGGTAAACTGAAAGAGACAAAATGCTTTGTCTAATTGTTAAAAGTAGCCTGGTTTGGATTTAGTTTTTTGCATTTATTCAGAGTGTTGTTAAAGTATTACTAAAACTATTACTTATTATTTATTATACTATGTATAATTTATTTTATGAAACTATTACTCATTATTTTTTACATTTGGATTAATATTATCATCCATTTATTGTAGATTGCTTGTCAATCCTAATATCATTAGTTGTGTTTGTTACTTCTCCAACTAAAAGTATATAAGAATGAAAAATGCACCATTTCCTATGCACCAGCAAGCTACACAGAAGTGTTTCTTGATTTCAGATCAGAGTAATTTAAGAGCACATTTTCCATCACAAATCAGGTCAGGACTGTGTTGAGTGAGCAAAAATAAATATGTGACCCATTGGAAATCAATACTATTTGAAAATCAATACAACCTAACCTTTTTTTCTCTCTCTGCTGTAACTTCATCATGGTGTGCCACCAAACGGTAGAAAATGGAAAATTCTGAACAGTCAGAACAGGTTGAGTTATACAGTAATATCACTCAGCCTCATTTCCCTTGCATACAGCAGGTGTCGCTGCTGTGCCTCTAAATGATACTTAGACCGCAGATACGCTCCATGTATGGCAAACTGCAAAATAATTATTTCTTACCACTTAAGTATAAAATAAAATAGCTAGTCATTAGTCGGCTACGAAACATACGACACATAATTAAAGTATTTTGTTAAAACATTTTAGCATGCCCTTAAGTAAAGAGGATATGAAAACAGGGGATGCAACCAATATATGTACCGTGCATACGTTTAATCATTGAAAGAAACCGTGAGTAGCCTATTGTAGCAGTAAAACACGACATCATCCAGAATCTTAATGACTTATTATTAATCTGAAGAATTGGACATAATAATATTTTTAATAATTCCCAGGGAGAGAGCTGCCATTTGAAACAGCCTACATGTACCAGATGTCCTCGGCGCACTTGCGCATTGGTGTCTTGGATGAACACGCCTCTTGTCTCCAGTCATCCTAAATCCAACAGCCCAGACGGAACGATACCGACATCATATGAAACCATTTCTAAGGAAAATGCTTCTTCAGATGAAGACATAACCCGAGACCTGGCATGCGACTCACAGCTCCAGCCTTCTTATCTGCTTCCTGGGATGACATCTGGCCAGTGGTGCAGTGGGCTGAATGCATGCAGCATCGTTTGTCATAGAGACAGTGCTGAAAGGGACAGCTCGAGATTTTTGGGGAGAGCTCAGTAAATCCGGCCTGTTATTTGTATTTATTTATTTATATTTTACTGGGTCCGTGTAGTCGTTCGGTGTTCGCACTTGTAAGAGATACGCATGAAATCGTATTGGAATTATAAATAAGAGGAAACAGACGCAACACGTTGTTGGCTGGTTATCAGGAGCTCAAGGTGTCATTCAGTCTTCATTCAGTAAGTACAGAAGAGTCACTGCCTTACATGTAAAACACTTACTTAAATATTAAGCGCGCATGCATCTGTCCTGTAAGATCCAAATTATTTATTTAAAGCATTATTTATTTGATTGCTTATTTATTTGGGTTAACAACTTAACTTGCAGTAAACGTGTGCAATTAAAAAACATTTTCACATATATTGAAAATCTTGCCATTTTAACCAATTTAGTGATACATGTTGATCTCTAGCACTTGACAGTACAGTGTTATCTCTATGCTAAAAATAGGTAAGTTCAGGACATAATTTTTTTCTTAGACATCTCAGTGTCAAAAAAGTGGCCCAATTTGCTCAAACTTACTAAGATGACAAAATATGCGGTTCTTAGTTTAAAGAAGAAAAAACCTTTTTGAACATTGCTGTCTAATATAGTTGGTAAAAAATGACATTTTTTTAGATGTATGTTTAAAACATATACTTCATCAGTGTGAATCTTAATCAGGTGTGTTTGTATCATCTGATGCCAGCATGAAAAAAAAAAAAAAAAGACAGAAAGAAAAAAAACGAAAAAAAACAAAACAATCAAAAGGCCATGTTTTAAAACATTAAGGTATGTCATAAAACACTCCTGTCTTGTTTGCTAATATTAATACTGTTTAACCAAAACAAACTTTGGAAACAGTTCACCAAATATATATGAATGATCTCACTGCACATGTATTTAGTTGCATAGTTATGGCAACTTGTTCTATATGAGTTCTGCTTATTTAGCATTTGACATTGAGACAATGTCTTGTCTGCAAAAAATAGTCCCTTGGTTACTAGTAAACTCTTAGCAAGCATGTCAAAAAGTATGTATGTAAGTAAAATGAATAACAGACTATGCAAAGGCCCAGTGTAAAGTGAAAGCTTCTTAATTAAGACCCAATCAATGCTTTCTTTGGGTTTTAAGTTTCAGGAGACTAATGGTAATTGCTTAGAGGTAACTGTACACCCAGGTCTGAAGGGCTGAGTTTTTAGACTTTACACCAGTCTGCTGGTAAACGGAATTGCTAAAAGAAATCAAACTGTGCAGGCATTCAAAAGCAAAGGATTCTGTAATATTTTAGAGAATTCAATTTCACACTCATTATTTTCTTTTTTAATACTCAAACTTCTCAAAGAAAATCCAATTACCTTTACCAAGTCTATGCCAGAGAAGAGCATCAAATTGCATCAGAAGTAAACTCATCATAATCAATGAAGTTGTCTATACTGGAGTCCTGAAGAAAACAGACACTTGTTCTATTTCTAGTAGGGGCTACACTGCTATATATCTGACTACGGGACATATAGATTTGAAACGTTTGCACTGGTGCATCCATACAGGCTTAAGACATTGCATTCATTACTAAAACAGATTTGCCCAGTAATAACTATGTTGCTGTGAATGTGTTCTGATGTTTTTAAGTGGTGTTGATAAGTTGCTAAGGTTTTCTGATTGGTTGCTAGGGCAATGGTAAGCAGTTGCCTCGGTCAAAATGTTCTGCTTTCAGAATTGTGTTTTTTCATGATGATAATGAGATAAATAGCCTAGTTGAGCATAGGAGACTTCTTTCAAAAGCATTCAAGCATTCAATCTTACAGAGCCTAAACTTTTCAACAGTGTATAAATGATAATTTGACCCAGATGCTCTTTGGCATTTGATACTTTAAACAACAGTGACAATAACTGCAATATTTTTGAATCTGATTGATCAAATCTATAGGATTTTTTTTCCAGGTGAAAACATTTAGTTGTCATTATTATAAGAAATGCTTGACCCAAATGTACTGTGTTAATGTGATGGAGTTTTCTCCATAGTTTTTGTTCAAAGGTATTTTTTAAAAATAAAGTGAAACCAACCACATATTGATGCTTTTTTTGCATGGCTATGTTTTAGATCCCTTAATGCTACCCCTAAACATATTGTAACAACTACCTTACTTACTATTAATAAGCAGCCAATCAGGAGTTTTTTTGAGAAAAAAAGTCATAGTTAACAGTGATTACGTGTTCCCTATTCTAAAGTGTCACAAGATTTTCAGCCAAAATGCTAGTAATATGCATGCTGATAAGCAACTAGTTAATAGGGAAAATAGGTTCTTAAAAGAAGTGTTAACAACAAACTTTCATCTTCTGTTCCAAATTTATACAGATCTTCAGCAGTGCTTGAACAAGGACAGTTGATTATGTAGTCTAGTTGATATTCATGATCGGAGCTTTTCAGTGGTTTGTTGAGGCCTGTTAAATGAGTTATTGCCGAGGGAAGTTCATTCTGGTGCCATTGCAGCCCTGAACAGCCCAGCAGATGGTCAAGAACATTTGTGATCAAATCTGAGATAACAGCCCGTTTGCTTGTGCTGTGAGCATGAGTCTTTTGATTCAATTTTATGAGTCTCAGTTTTCAGTGCTAGTTAGCCCCATTTTATTGTGATGTAGGTTTTTATATTGTTTTTACATAAGTCGTGTTCATTCTCAGCTTTTGCTTTCAAGTACATATAAAATGAATTCTGGAGTTTGTGTTCACTGTGTGGACAGACAGTCTGGAGCGAGTGTACTGTTTCCAGACTGCTGGATAGAGCCTAGAGAAGAGGGAGGGAGAAACGGAGAGAACAATAGAAGCATTTCCTATAGTATAACAGGAGTGATCTTATTGTGTCACATCATTCGCTTGCAGCAGAGACATCAAAGCAGTGAAATAATATAATAAATTATGAAATAAATAATAAACTAACTTTACTAAAAAAACTAACTAAAAGGTTTATGATGTACCAGGTGAGCTACTGAGCAAGTTTACTATGTCAGAAAAGCTAATGTAGAATAAGTAGCGAATTTTGCGTGCTGTCTGGGGAGCGAGCTTGGAGAATGGCGGACTCCGAACCCTAGTGGTTTGAAACCTGGCAAGGGCAAGAGTTCGGCGTCCGGCTTGGTCTCCATCTGCCCCCCCCAGAGGAAGGCGTGAAGCATGATAGTGGGTGGAGAAGGGGTGGAGGAGGGATGCACAAAAGGCGAGATGCAGAAGAAAGTAAAACGGGGTTATTTATAATAGGTAGTAAGGATTTGATTGGGTAAATATAACGAGGGGATTTGATTAGATGATGTGATGCTATAATATAATATTGCTGAAACGCATCAGTTTGGAGTGTGCATGCTTTCGCTGACTGAATTTCGGACTCTTACGAATTCTCACTCATAACCCTATGAAAGCCAGTTTCCGCCACTGCATAAAAAATAAAAAAGGTTATTGCGACTTTTTATCTCACAATTCTGAGTTTTTTTCTCAGAATTGCAAGATATAAAGTCGCAATTGCGAGTTGTTAAGTCAGAATTGCGAGAAAAAAAGTCAGAATTGCGAGTTTTTTCAGCATTACAGATCTATCTATCTATCTATCTATAACTAATCTAACTATTTATCTATTTATCTATAACTAATCTATCTATCTATCTGTCTATAACTTATCTATTTATCTATTTATCTATAACTAAACTATCTATCTATCTATCTCTAACTAATCTTACTATCTATCTATCTATCTATCTATCTACCTATCTATAACTAAAATATCTATCTATCTATCTATCTATAACTAATCTATCTATCTTTCTATCTATCAATCTATATGTCTATCTATCTCTAACTAATCTTACTATCTATCTATCTATCTATCTATCTATCATCTATCTATCTATAACAAATCTAACTATCTATCTATCTATCTATAACTTATCTATTTATCTATCAATCTATATGTCTATCTATCTATAACAAATCTATCTATCTATCCATCTATCCATCTATCCATCTATCTATCTATCTATCTACAACAAACCTAACTATCTATCTATAACTAATCTATCTATCTATCTATCTATCTATCTATCTATCTATCTATCTATCTATCTATCTATCTATAACTAATCTATCTATCTATCTATCTATCTATCTATCTATCTATCTATCTATCTATCTATCTATAACTAGTCTATCTATCTGTCTATCTAACTATCACTAATCTATCTATCTATCTTTAACTAATCCATCTATCTATCTATCTACCACTTATCTATCTATAACTAATCTATCTATCTATCCATCTATCACTTAGCTATCTAACTTCTCTATCTATCTATCTATCAATCAATCAATCACTTAGCTATCTATAACTATCTATATCCATCTATCTTTCTATCTATAACTAATCTATCCATCTATCTATCTATCTATCTATCTATCTATCTATCTATAACTAATATCTATCTATAACTTATCTAGCTATCTATCTATAACTAATATATCTATCTATAACTAGTCTATCTCTCTACCACTTATCTATCTATAACTAGTCTCCATGTGTCTCCATAGTAACTGATTTGTTCTCCGCCCCTTTCATGTTATTAACCCCTGTATTTATACCCCTGAATTCCCAGTGTTCCTTGGTCATCATTGTGTGTGTCTCGTGCCACCCTTGTAAGCGTTTTCCCTTGTTATTGTATATTTAGTTACCTGGATTCCTGTTGCCGACCTATCTATCTATAACTAATCTGTCTATAACTAATCTATCTATAACTTACCTATCTATCTATTTATCTATCTATCTATCTATCTCTCTATCACTTATCTATCTACAACTAGTCTATCTATCTATCTATCTATAACTAGTCTATCTATCTATCTGTCTATCTATCTATCTATCTATCTATCTGTAACTAATATCTATCTATAACTTATCTATATATCTATCTATCTATAACTAATATATCTTTCTATCTCATATCTATCTATAATTAATCAATCAATCTATCTATCTATAACTTATCTATCTGTCTATCTATCTATCTGTCTATAACTAGTCTATCTATCTATAACTTATCTATCACTTATTTATCTATAACTAGTCTATCTATCTATCTATCTATCTATCTATAACTAATCTATCTATCTATCTTTCTATCTATCTATCTATCTATCTATCTATGTATAACTTATCTATCTATCTATCTATCTATAACTAATCCATCTATCTATCCATCTATCTATCTATCTATCTGTCTATAACTAATCTATCTATCTATAACTAATCCATCCATCCATCTATCCATCTATCTATCTATCACTAATCTATCTATCTATAACTAATCTATCTATCTATCTATCTATCTACAGGTAATCTACCTATCTACCTATAACTAATCTATCTATCTATCTATAACTAATATTTATCTATATCTTATCTACCTATCTATCTATAACTAATCTATCTAACTATCTATCTATCTATAACTAGTCTATCTTTCTCTCTATCACTTATCTATCTACAACTAGTCTATCTATCTATCTATAACTATTATATCTTTCTATAACTTATCTATCGATCTATCTATCTATCTATCTATCTATCTATCTATCTATCTATCTATCTATCTATAACTAGTCTATCTATCTATCTATCTACATATCTATAACTAATCTATCTATCTATCTATAACCAATCTATCTATCTATCTATAACTAGTCTATCTTTCTCTCTATCACTTATCTATCTTTTACGCTGTTTTTTTATCGCCAAAGATAATTTTTAACTTATTGAAGCTCCTGCACGGAAATCGCACTGCTTGAACGAACTGAATCAAAGACTGAATATATCTACCCATTACTTACCTGATTGAACTCTGACTCCTGAGAAAAGGAATGTACTTACCTGTTTCACTTACCTGCTTCCGTTTTGATGTTGTCTACTAATTATGTTATTCATCTTCAGACATACCAGCGAAGCTCCTTAAGTTAAACTTGAATTCTGTTTTGTTAAGCATTTCTGAAAGAAAAGAAACCACAGCTGATGCAGTCTGCTTATTTGTGAAATTAATAAACACAAGTTTGAATTGAATCTTCTTTGTCTGTTTTACCTGAGCGTGACACACATACATGCCACAAAACTATTTTCTCTCAACAATCCAAACTTCTGGCTGTACAAAAACACTTGGACAGAAAGTAGAGTCAATGTCTGTGACCTCACAGTAAGAAATCGTCTAAAAGAAATGGGATTTACATACAGAAAAGCCAAACGAAAACCATCATTAACATCTAAACAGAAAAAAAAAACAAGGTTTCAGAAGGCTAAAGAAAGACTATCTTGGACCGTGGATGACTGGATGAGAGTTATATTCAGTGATGAATCACAAATCTGCATTGGGCAGGGTGATGATGCTGAAACTTTTGTTTGGTGCCATTCCAATGAAATTTATAAAGACAACTGCCTGAAGAAATCATGCAAATTTCGCAATCATTAATGATATGGGGTTGTATGTCAGGTAAAGGTATGGGAGATATGACAGTCGTTACATCTTCTATAAATACACATGTTTATGTTGAGATTTTGGACACTTTTCTTATTCTATTAATTGAAAGGATGTTTGGTGATGGTAGCATAATTTTTCAGAATGATAATGCATCGTGCCATTGGGCAAAATGTGTAAACATTCCTACAGGAAATACTTATAATGCCAATTGCATGGCCTGAGGAAAGGGATAATCTATGTTCATATTTCTTTCAGATTCTTCCTCCAACGAGACAGATGCAGCACGTTTCCCCCCTAGAGAGACAAAGCGGATTGATTCCTTCTCCTTTCCCCACTGCATTGTTAACAACACCACCAGTGGATAAACATGGATGTTTTACCCCTCATCCTCCCCTCCATATCAGTGCATTTCTCTTGCAAAGCCTTAACAGCCGTTGGGAGTTTGCTCACAGATCCATATCGGTTACTGTACTTTTCATAGATTTCAAGTCTGAGCAAAACTATAATTTTTTTTTTTTTTAATTCATAAATTTGAAAATGGCGTTTTCGTCTAAAAACGCTCCGCGTCCACACTATCGTTTTCAATCATTTCTGAAAAGTTGAGCATCTACGCTGAAATTACTGAAAACACTTATGTTCCTGTATTGCGCACGTGTGAAACGTAAGACGATTCGAACTGCGTCATTTCCATCTGCCATTTATTTACTTACATTATGTCTTCTTTGACGAAAAGATATCTGGAGCATGTACAAACTAATATTAATCTTTAATAGGGCTGTAAAAATTGAGAGCAAACAAAACAACTGCTGTACAATGCTGTCTGCCATCAGTCGAACTGGTTACATGTGTAGCGTTTGAACCAATCAGTCACAAACTATTTGTTACATTTAACAAATATTAACAATCTTTAATGCCGCTTTCACCAACCCGAGAGGCAACTCACATTGGAGTCATCCCCCGACTGGACACCCCAGGAGGGCAAGCCAGGTCTCCCATTTCCATGGCAACTCAACTGATAAGATCAGTATAGGGCTCTAAGGAATGCAAGCTGGACAGAGCAACTATTCGCCCTTCTTTGCAAAGACAATGGACCTTTCCCAAAGTTAATTCACAGGAAAACTTTCTTTGAATAA
>JAUCMU010000072.1:1009489-1024878 GCA_032275025.1 Enteromius treurensis
GAAGCTGCTACAGATGTTGCAGGGCTCGGGTCCTCAGAGAAAGGAGCCTACTATCACATTCCAGGCAGGCGGCGGGTGAACAGAAGCTCTGTGAGGGCACCGTGTGGCCCTGAGGTAGAGCAGAGGATCACAGAGCTACCGCTGTTCATACCGCTCAGTAAATAGAGCATGACTGGCTTTCTGGACAGAAGTCAACGTAGAAACACAATAAGTGGCTTATAAACATAAAAAATTTAAATGTCTGCAGCTAGGAATGTCATGAGATTAAGTGAGTCTTGTGTTTATCGCCTCGCTCTAAACGTCCCGTATCATCCTCATGACTGAGCAGAACGTGCTATTTGCTTTGTTGTGCTGATCAAAGAAGTGCCAACTAACCCATTCTATACATTGCTTCTGGTTTCCAGTGACTGTAATATCTCTTCGGAGCATGACCTGGTGCGAATCCACACATTAGAATTGTAAATTCAACTCTTCCCTATGTATTAATGACAGCACCTAGTGTGGATTAACTTTCACATTCCTCTTCTCCATGTGAAATGACAAGTGCTGCAAAATGCAGGGAAAGAGAGAGAAATAAACAGAGACAGGCCTGGTGCCGCTACACTCCTGAAATATATATGTGATTCACGTCCCTGTGCATAAATATTAAGCACTATGTATCATAACGTGTCTCACTTGCACACCACTGTTTTCCACAGTGTCCTTGAGCAGAGTTACACCTTTTATGTTACAGATTTTATGCTTAATATATTGAATAGGTAATATTAATAATAATTAATAATATAATAATAATAATAATTTACTTCACGTTTTGTTATGTTGCAGCCTTTTGTTGAACTGCTTATCCCCCCACACTTCACATCCTAATGAAAAAATAATGAAAAAACATAGATTTTGTAAATTTATTCAAAATAAAATACCTGAAATAAGTATGTTGCATAAGTATTCAAACCCTTCACTCAATACTTAGCTGAAGCACCTTTATAGTACAGCATGAGACTGCTACCAGCACACTTTACTTTTGGGAGGGTGCTCTGCAGCTGGTTTCCTTCAAACATGACGCTTGGAATTGGGTTTAACCAGGCCAGAGATTCTTGTTTCTCACTGTCTGAGGGTCCTTTAGATGCTTTTTTTCAGATTCCAAGAGAGATTGAGTCTTGTCTCACCGCCTTAAAGCCCAGATTACTGTAGTGTTGCAGTGATGTTTGTCTCCATATATGATCACTAGTCTGACCGTCAGGTTCTTGGTCAGCACTCGAACCAAAGCTTTTCTCTATCAGTTGCTCAGTTTGGCCAGTTTAACTCTTCGTCAGATGTGTAGCTTGATGCAATCCTGTTATTGAGCTATACAGGAAGGTTTTTTTTTTTACTTCAGGGCTGGGTTTTTGCTCTGATATGGATTTTTAGCTGTTAGATGTTTTATTAAGACGTCTGTGCCTTTCCAAATCAAACACATTAGGTTAAATTTATCACAGGTAACTTCACTCAAAGTGTAGTAATATCTTCAGTAATGTAAATGCTCCTGAGCTAAATTTAAACTGTCACAGATAAGGGTATGAATACTTATGGGTATGCAGTGGAATTTTATCATTTATTTTTAATAAATTTGCAAACAGGTTAAAATGTATGGAGTGCAGTTTGATTTAGGAAAAAGATTATATAAAGCAGATTAACATAAAGCAATAATTTAAGAAAATATAAACAAATTAAACTTTCGCAATGCACTATACTGTATAAAAATATCATTTTTTTGGTCCTATCCAAGTTGTTGGCACCACAATAGAATATTTTATTTCTGTGAAGGACTTTAATTTTCTTGAGAAGTATCTCAACGACCAGTGCCTCTATTTGTATTCATAGTTTCACAGCTTGACAAAGATTTCATTTTTGGAAAGGAAATCAGCGATGTTCAAATCTGCAGTCCTCTGTTGTCTTTGATTGATCTTTGCAATCCCTGAATGAACCTGCTGTCTGTTTTCTCATTCCTTTTGTTCCTTCACACTATTTACTTAGCACCAGTTCTCAGACTCATCTGAAATCCCCTTCTGATAGCTTATTCCCGTCCTAATATATTCTTCAATAGTAATGCAAATCACTCCATTCCCAGTATTGGGAAATGAGAATTATTCATTGGCTTTCAAAGAATAAGAGTGTTTTTTTTCCTCACACTTTAGATTGCTGTATTGATTTAATCATAATTGTCACTTAAATTTAGGAGTTTACATTTAATGTAAACAAATATTATGTAAAAAGACAAGCAACTCTGGCTTGCTGACTGAGATGCAACTACAAACAATGGAGTTCATGCTGTTTTAAAAATGTAAAATATTTTTTGACTAACTTTCAATGATTTAATTAATTGTAATTGATATCAATAATTACTAATTAATAAATAAAAAAAAGACATTTTCAGACATTTTCTGAAAATGCGTTTACCCGGAGGTCATACAAGATGTATGACCTGAAAACGACTGTCTGTGATTTCATTTGGGACCGAAATAGTTAGCTGCAGGTTTCACTGGAGCTATTTTTCTTTATATGCCCTCCAGAGAAGTGGTTTTAAATGTTCTGACACTCGAGTTCTCCAGTGCCGAAGCTGCTACAGATGTTGCAGGGCTCGGGTCCTCAGAGAAAGGAGCCTACTATCACATTCCAGGCAGGCTGCGGGTGAACAGAAGCTCTGTGAGGGAAGCGTGTGGCCCTGAGGTAGAATATGAATTTGTTTCTTCATTGGGACAGATTTGGTGAACCCATTCACTCCAGAGGATTCTTTGGTGAGAAAAATTATGTAATGCTATCCCAGCAGACACACAACATCATAAGATGTTGAAATAAAATTTTGGTTGCGACGTCAGGTCACCAAAATTCAACATCTAATGTCCATGTTAATTTGATGTCCAATACCATTGTTACAATGGTATTGGACAATTGTTGTGTAACCGAAATACAATGTTAGGTCAATGGCAGATTGGTATTAAATACTTACGTCCACCCGATTTTTATTTTCAACCATAATGCATAATGATATTTTCATATATCAGAAATATAGAATTGATTTGGTCTGATTTCTTTCTAGTAATGTATCCTATGAAGCTAGTGGTAATGATTCAAGACATTGAGATTATATATATATATATATGAGAATACATATTTTAATATTAGCCTAATATATATATATATATATATATATATATTTATACATTTTGTCACTGTTCTGGTGCGGGAAGGTACGAGTAGAGACTCAAATTCTTCATATAACAGTTCTTTTAATACTCAAAGGTTACAGACAGGCAGGTATGCAGGCAGAAGGGTTGACACACACGAACGTAACACATGTATACGTAGACATTTACAATGAACCGACAACAAGGACTAAACTGGACGTAACTTTAATCATTTAGCTTCATTGTCTGACCTATTTGACACACCTGAGCAGAATAGACAATTAGGGACGATGGAGCCCGGTGGAGCTGGAGGACAGACGGACCACGGAGTAGAGGAAGGAGCTAGGGAGCCCAGTGTAGCCGACGGGTCGGAGGAACGAGGCGGAGTCCAGGACTCGGAGGTAGGAGGCGGAGCTGAGGGATCCTCTTGCCATGACACCGATGGCTGCTGGTAGACCCATGGCGAGACCAGCACACGGATGGTGGGCTGAGGGTGAGCAACGGGACTGGCTGTAGGCAGCGGTGGCATGGGAATGACAGGGTGGGATTTTAAATTTTGTGCGTGGCGCAGGTACCGGAGGACACACATGAGGAACTGGAGTAAAAGTTATTCGAGTGTTCAGTTCTTTTTGTCCCTCTCCCAGATCAGCCAGTTCACCCTCAGCCGTGAAGCAGTGGGCGGAGCTTCTCTCCGCGCTCGCACTGTCCGTGGCGAAGTCCTCCACAATCACTTCCCACTCCGGCTCTCTCACCTGGTCTGTCGTCACAGTCTTAGGCTCTGGTGCGCACCTCGGCTCTTTCATCTCTTTTTGTGACGGCTCGTTAGTCACGCTGGGCTCTGCTGTGGCGGCAGGCTCAGGAATGGGCTCTCTTCGTTGCGGGTAGATGGTGGGCTGGGCTCTGGGTCTGGAGTGGCTCTGGCAAGATCCTCCACAGGGTTGAAGGTGAGAAGTGATCCTTTACACGCCAGTATCCACTCCACGAAGGCGGCAATATCCGCTCGAGAGCCATCTTCAGACAGCGGCACTCTGTGCTCAGGTCTCAGGCTTCGTCGGTAGAAAGCACAGAGTGCGCTGTCTGGAAAGCTGGTGTAATGAGCCATGTCCAAGAATTGTCTTGTATGGCTCTCGAGCCATTTCTCCCCCTGCTCCAGCAGGACGAGGAGATACGCGGGAGTGAACGAGACATCCATGGGGAGACCGGGGAACAAAATTAAAACAAAAACTGACACAAAACACGGAAAATAAAAAGGTCGGGAAAAAACACGCCGCTCACTCTTAAATTTATGGTCGGTTCATTCTGTAATGCTACTTGTGCGGGAAGGACCAGCAGAGATTCAGATTCTTCAAAGAACAGTTATTTAATACTCACAAAGGATTTACAAACAGGCAGGTAAGCAGATCAGGGAGCACACACAACGTAGACACATGTAATGAACCGACAACAAGAACTAAACTGAACGTAACTTAAATAGGGCAGACAATGACGCTAATTGACAAGACACACCTGAACATAATCAACAATAGACAGAAACTAGGTCACGAGAGCACATGGGGAAGAACAACAAACACAATGCAGGGGCGTGACACGGTGTAGCGGACCCAGGTGGGCTATACATGCATTCCAAGTTAAGATTTATTGCACATTTTTAATGTTTCATTTTATTCAACTTGCATTCATTTTTTTTATAATGGGTAATTTAAAATCATTATTTTAAGAATTATATTTTCATGTTAAGGTCAATCTCATCTGTATTAATATTTCAGAATGAATCTAGTCATCCTTATACTTCACAAAAGAGTGCAGCAACTGACCAATCACAGTCAAACAAAGTTATGAATGTTGTCTAGGGAGCTGTGATGAGTAGATCAGCAATCACGAGGCCTTCCTGTTGGGCCAAAAAATGTCCTCTTAGATCAAGTGAATTGTAGGGACAACATGTGGAACTGTTGTTAGCAGAAATAGTTTGTTTTTTTTGCACACAAAAAGTATCCTCGCAGCTTTGTATGATTACGGTAAAATAAAACTCATTAAATACCTTAATAGTTACCTCAACATTAATGTCCTAGTGACAGCGTTTTTCTCCACTGACTCTAGATCATTTCCAAGCTCAACGTGATGAGAGGGAATGAGGGAGAGAGAGTATTTCACTGGATTTATCTCTTTGGCAGAGGACCCGGCTATTTCTTGGAAGAGGAACAAAGCATTGTGGGAAGACGGAGTGCAGGAAAGTGAGTTATACAGCTTTGGATGAGAAGACATATTTTGTTAATATATCACTTGTATTATATGCAGACTTCTTCCCCTCATTGGGAGTAAAGTACTGTCTTAACTACAACTGTCCTCTGAACTCGTGGTTGATGAGCTAACCGTGCGTCTGCTGCACGGCCGGACATAATGCTGCACTCTTTCTTTCACGTGTAGCATAATTTGCACGAGAACTGAAACGATTCACCATATCCTGTTTGAGGTTTAGCAGCATTTCTGACTTCGGTAGTTCCCAGGGTAGCTGTACGACTTTGCATTCTGTGTGTTTGTGTTTGTATGTGTGGTAAACCACTTAATAAATTACTGCTCCTAAATCTGGAACATGTAAGAAAGTCCAGTGCCATAATGTCGCCATGTTAACTGTGTCAGATGTCGTTTCCACCGTGTTTCCCGTGTTCCCTCCACTGGTCCTCTACTCTCTGTGACGCAAACGCTACCGTGCTTTCCATTTCCTCCTTCCTCTGACGCTCCTCCTACTTCCTGTGAGTGCGGCCCTTCGGAGTGATCGAGACTTCCTGACTTTGGTCTCAACAGACCTTTTTCTATGAAGTGACATTTCCCAGCATACCCTCTTTCAAGAGTACTCTTAAGCATTACGGGAATACATTAGACACTGCCTGTGTGCCATTAACACACTCATTTAGCAGCGTTTAGTAAACAACATTAAAGTGACTGCTAGATTTAGTCGTTTAATTTATTTGACATATCTGGTTCTACCTGTTCATAACTGTATATCCAGCAAAGGGTAATAGTGCAATGGGATCTTAGTGAGTAACATTAAACATGCATTTCGAGGTCTATAATACCTGAAGTGATTTATCTGTTAGCATTAGCATTCCCTGAAGACCATGTGGTTTGGATGCTGCAATCTTTGCTCATTGACAGAGGACAGATCTGTCAAATCTGAATATTCTGAAAGCTCCAACTGCTTAAACTTCATGTGTGAATACAGTCAACATGGTCCCGTTTTTAGCAGTGAAACATAAATCAGTCATCTAGTAATACTCTTCTTTAATAATTTATATAAATGAGTGTTTTTAATGTTGTGGGACTGTTGTTAGCCGAAATTGTTTGTTTTATTGCACACAAAATGTATTCTCGCAGCTTTGTATAATTACAGTTGAACTACTAGCTCTCTGACTTCATCAAAAATCTTAATCTGTGTTTCGAAAGTCTTACAGGTTTGGAGCGACATGAGGATGCGTAATTAATGACACAGTTTTCATTTTTAGGTGAACTATCCTTTTAACATGATGTCTAATGTCCTACTAAATAAATGCTAAATGTTTAACAAATAAAGCTTCTGCAAAAAAATTACTGTGTTTTATGCATGCAAACTAAACAGATTCGTTTTAGTTTTTAAATAGAAATGCATCATTTTGTGAAAAGTACTTTGGTTTAAAAGTCTACGGAAAGAAACCATTGCAAGTTTTCTTAATTTTCTGACCAACATCAAATACATTGTTTTCTGTAGGTGTGTGTGTGTGTGTGTGTGTATTTATCTACCCTCACATGGCAAAGACAGCACAACAGGTGTTCTTCACCCAGCGTCCCCTCCTACGCCTCACAAACAAACACAGACATCCTCTAATCCATGCTGAGCTGCTCTTTTAACCGACACATTCAACTCAAACGCAAACACACGCGCACACATACACATTCACATACACTCAATTACTGTTTTCAGGTACAAGAACAAATCACTCCACAACTGAGATCCAGAAACATGAATGGGCTCCGAAAATGCCTCTACTTGCTCATTATAATACACTTTCCTCTGTTGTTTCTTTGAATGATTGCTGCCACAATCAAGTGAAAGTGTGCACAAAATATTTCCAATTTAGCAGCTGGTTTGTGACAACTAACAAAAATATGATCTAAAACGTGAGTATGCATTAACATATGCATTTCATTAGTTTGCAAACATTAGCAAAATGCTATTTTTGAATGTTCTCTGCACATTCTGAAGCAAGTAGTAACATTTATTATATATATATATATATATATATATATATATATATATATATATGGCTCCATGAACAATGTATAAATAATGTTTTTGTTCTAACATTTTGAAAACATTAGAAAAGAGTTTGTGTACACTTAAATGCACTAAAAAAGGCTTTTAACGTGAAAAAGTGCTTAGTGTCACTTCAGGGTCTGAGCAGACGTACACACTTTGTCTTGGAGTACTGCAGGTTTTTAAAAACGTAAGCTGTTTTGCAGCTCGCTGTTCTAAATTAAGGAATTTGGACAATGACTGGTAATATTTTATATTTTAATGACATTAATTAGGAGTTGTTTACAAGGCAGAAAGCTTAAAGCATTCGGTTGTGCGCAAGTTCAAGATCATAGATTTCACTTTTCTTTTTTTTATTTTATTTTGGGAGAGCCCCAGCTGAACGCGTAAGCTGAACAGATACAGGTGTTGTGCACGTTTTGGTGCAACTATTGAATTCTCCCCCTATATACGTAGAAGCTCTATGATGATGACAAACCTGGCAGAGGAAACTTGTCAAGAGACTCAAGAGCCCAAGGACAGTGGACGAAGATGACAAAATGAAAAACAAAAAAAAGAACAGTACATGGTGTCAGATGGATATGGAGGGAAGGAGAATGGTGCGTCAGAGCATCAGGGTGAGGAGAGAGCATTCTGGAGGGGTTGTGTAAGCCTATTAGACTAAGTGAGGTAAATCCAGCACTGCACGTGCATTTGGCAAGAGAGGCTCGCAGAGTATACCCATCCACCCTAACACCTAGAAAACTCTCCAACAGCAGAGACAGATTAAACATACCTGAAGACAAAACAAACAGCACACAGGACAGGAGGCAGAGGGAGGGAGCAAGAGGAAAAGCCTCAGATGGAAGAGGAAACATAAGAAGATGAAGGGCAGAGGGCAGAGATGTCATACGAGATCTTGCTCTAACAATAAACCTAATACCCATAATCGGTTGAAGGCTGTACTCTTTCACATTTGTATTGCATGAAACAATGGTAATGCTCACAGACATAATGTTAATAAATATTTCGGCTAGATTTCAACAGAATTCTGCTGGCCTGTTTTTGTTGGCCAAAAACTGGAAATGAGTGGGCAAATTAGCACTGCACATCAATGGGTTCTTGGTTAAAGGCCTAAAAAAGGTCGCAAGGTTATGAACACAACTTGTTTATCAGAAGTCTAGTCTTTAATAGTGTTCTCAAAAGCAAACAAACATTTCATAGGTTACATATTTGTTATCCCTATAACACTTTAGTGGAACATTCATCTAACATTTTGAAATGCAACTGCTTCAGAGAACATTCAGAAGGTACAATTTTTTACAGTTGCTTAACTTTAATGTTTTCAACTTTCTAGATAATAATGTTTTCAGAATGTAATGAGAAATCTGTTTAATAATGTTGTTGATTAAGTTGGAGACATGCAACTATGGTGTGGTTTGTTTATTGCCTGCCTTTTGTTTCTTACTTCAAATTAATACATTTACAAAGGCTTCAAAAATTGGTTTATTTGTTTAGATAATCAGGATGGAAAAATGATTCATTTCTACAAGAATCCATGATCGCTGCAGTGATCCGTTTGGCCAATCACATTTGCTGTATGAAGTGAAATCTGAGTATAGTGCTTCATAAAAATCAAGAATAAAAAGATGAAAATTAAACAGCAGATGCTGTATGTGTGTGTGCGTGAAAGCAAAACAGCAGGCTTTTTGCTACTGAGGTTACAGAAGCTATCAGAAAACTGGACACCTGTGGCTCTGTCAGCAGCAGCTGTCTTCTTGTTTAACCTTGCTTGAAGGCTGCATTTGATCTCTGTGTGTGTGTGTGTGTGTGTGTGTGTGTGTGCGTGTGTGTGCGTGTGTGTGCACATGATGTGCTTTCCAGGTGGGAAAGAGCGTTGAGCTTTAGGTTTTTCATATTTTCTCTGTCACACACACAGTATATGTGACACCTGCTATTAATATATTCTGAAGTCATATACCATCTACCTCATTTCTCTGCACTCATACGTCTTTGTATTGACTCACGGGGCCTCTGAGAGATACCCCGTCTTCTCTGACATATTTATTTTGCTGTTATTTAAAATCACCTCCTACACATTTAATCAAAACCCAGTGGCCTGCGTATTAAATTCATTCATTTAAGAGAAATAGCACCCTGTGAATGATCTCCTGCTCTGTCTCACATATACACCCCCACACTCCCTCTGTCTGCCTCTCAGTCAGTCCGTTTACAATAATTACTGTGTGTCTGTCAAAATCTGCTCTTTATTATTATTCATTATTGTACTATTTTCTTCAATTTCAATTAGGCTAATGATCATAATCATATAATTAGCCTAATTTAAAATGAAAACAAACAAATAAATAATAATAATAAAAGTAATAATAATATATTTATTAGGTTAATTAACTTTAAATTAATTATTCATTTAATAAACAAAAAAAATATGAGGTAATTTTTTCTATTTATTTATTTTTTTGCTATGTTTAGTAATAATAATTAATGTTTTAATCAACTTTAAACAATTAACGTATTAATTGAAAAGTAATATTAATGTAAATTATTAAATAAACAATTATCTCTGAAATTATAATATTGTTGTTTTTACTGTAAGAAAAAAGAAAAACAACAAATACATTTAAATATTTGATTTGATTATATAGTTATTTTATTTTAACAGCATAAATGAATTACAATATAATAAAAAAATAAAATGGGAAATAAAATGCTCATCAAGCAATTTTGCAGGGCCTTTTTATAAGGTCATTATTTATGTTCATCTTTAAACAAATAAACGTTCTACACATTTTATTCACATTTATGTTATGTGAAACATGCAAATAGTAGTTGCATAACAAGCCAAATGTTTGACCTCTTTATCTCTTTCTGTCAGCCTGTCTGTGTTCCCTTCATTCTCTGGTCCGTTCTCTCTCTCTCTCGTCCTCTCCATAGTTCATGTTTCTAAATCCTTTTTAGCTTTTACCCTAATTTTCTCTTTTTTCTCCATTACTCTCTGCATCACCCTGTCTCTCTGCCTCTCTTTTTTTCCTTAGGGACAAAGGACTGTCTACCAGCAATGACGCACATAGGGCTTTTGTGCAGAGAGGCATTTGAGCAAACATATTCGTGTGTCTAAAACAGGAGGGGGAAGAGAGAGAGAGAGAGATAGTTAGAGATGCATGAACTGTACGTGAACATGAGCCATGCGTGTGAAGGCATGCCAGCTAATAAACATTAATTAAAGCTGGCTGTGAGGTACATCTCATCTCACCTCAGCAGATGTGAATGAGCTCCTTTGACTAATCTTCCAATAATGTTATGTATGTTATGACTCAAATATCACAGTATGGTGATTCAGAGCCTACTGAATAAGGTTTGAGAACCTGCTAATGAACATTTCGCTGCTTTTCTCATCAGAAGAGATGACATATCTCTAAATCACATGTGTGCTCCTCTGGATCTCGTGAGAGGCTGCCTAGACGTGATGTAAAAACTGCCCTGTGATGATATCACATGCGTTAGGGAGCTTTACACCATGTGAGCACACCTCATTATTTTCCTTTACAGGCATTGCCTTCATATTTACTGGAAACTTTGTAATCTGCTAAACAGTTGACAGAGCAGTTAAAAGAGGCTTTAATGTTTGTTGTCTAAACTGAGCAGGAAGTTCTAAGAAAAGCCATGACTGATGTTTTGACATTTTTTGTAGGCTTGCCAGCAGTACAGGCCTTCATCAACAGAAGTGCTGGGAAAATACTTTGAGCTCTAGCTTATCAAGATGCAAGAGTTTCACAAGTTTCAGCAAAGTTAAATACAGTCAAGATACTCGTTTGAGAAAAATTTGTTAGATTCTGCGTCTGGGAGTCAACCATTTTTGAAAGTCTCTTATGTTCACCAAGGCTGATACAAAATACAGTAAAAGCAGTAATACTGTCAAATATGATCACAATTTCACATAAAAGTTTTCCATTGTATTATTATTCCTGTGATGACCAAGTAGAATTTTCAGGAGCCATTACTCCAGCCTTCAGTGTCGCATGATTTTATTTTATTTTATTTTATTCAGGGTCCTTTTGTAACTGTAAAGTTATTTGAAATATAGATGTATGTACTGTCACTTTTTATCAATTTAAAGCATCCTTTCATTAGATCAAATCCCTCAATAAAACAAAAAAAATATTTATTTCATACTAGGTATAGTTAAAATCTTTTAACATATTTACTGACAGATAACTTGAGACCTACTGAAAGAACTAGTTTAATTCAACTTTGTTTGCAGTATTACTTGTGCACAATGCATATTTCTTAACAGGCTTTAAAAGCCTAAAATGCGTGTTTATGTCACGTTTAATGAGGATTGATATGAAAATGCATTTGTAGTATACTGAGCATGAAATAAATGTATTTCTAATACATTTAAGTACATTTATTTTTCACTAGGGTAATCTAACATGATGGATCATGAGGGGAAAAAAGTGGTGGACTAAATATATATATATATATATATATATATATATATCAATTATCTTTAAAACGCCATCCTGATATAAAGAAATTGACAACACAAGCTGAACACGTTTGCTATGTTTCCAGATCATCAAAATAATATGTTTGGTGATATTAGGGCAATTATAAAAGGAAGTACATAGCAGCATAGCTTGAGATATATACGTCAAGGAATTGATTTATTGAGAGGGTAATCCATAAATATTTGGACCTGGCTCTCATTTAGCTGATGGCTCATTGATTAGCCCAGCAGAGATGATTGAGTTACAGGAAATGACCGTTTGCTTGCCTGACAAACCCTGCAGAAGCCAGCGCCGCTTTGCTTTATGAACTTTGAACTCTGACCCATTAGCCAAATAGGCAATAAGCAACATAATGTTCTGTCCTTCAAACATGCACTTCCTCTGTCTGTGTTTGCTTGTGTGGGTTTTGTGTCTTCGTTAACCAGTTTCGAGGACAGAAGCACCACAAAGTGAGTGCTGTTGTTTGTAAAAAAAAAAAAACAAGACTTCTTAGAAAATTAATCTTTGACGTACAAACTCACGAGGTGGGGATGAAGCTGCCAAAATCAACAGATAGTGGGAAAAACATATTCAATAATCAGTCGAAAGAAGAAAAGCTACTCTAATCTCTCTTTCTTGTCCTCTTTTCTCTCTTCATCATTCTCACAATATTGGATCACATCAGCACTATAAACAAGCAACTAGCCATGCACAGACACATTTTTGACTATCGCGCTGAAGTCTAATCCAGTTTCCATTTTTTTTTTGGCCTTGTTTTCTCCAAAAGATCTGGCTAACCGACATGAAAAGCAATCAATTAGAGTTCGTTTTGCTTCATGGCACCAGTAAATCACATTTAAACTGCCAGCTCTTGCCATTTTTGCATGAGATAGTCGGTGAACAGACTGTGGGTGGTACTGCAGATGATAATAACAAGAGACCAACAAGATTTAAACGTGTTTAGTCCTAGCCAAGCAGGCTAGCAGACCGTGAGCACAGGAAAGACTCAACTTGAAGTGTTCAATTATGTACAGTGGTTGCATGATCATGATTACAGAGAAAGATCATTTCAGACATAAGCATCTGATGTGAAGTAAGAGGAGTCAGTGGGAGTTGCATTTCAGTATGACTATGATTGGCAATGGTGGTTGCTGTGGTTGTATTTCCTAAAAAAAGGTTGTGGCAAATTCCATCACAAACTCTGAAATCTTTTATACCCACTGTAATACACTGGTGCGAAATAGAAATGGCTTTTTGAGGCCACGTGCTAACAAAGGCTTGTGATGTTTTGCCCCTCTTAATGTGGTTTCTAGAGTTTTGGTATGAAAAGACTTTAAACCCGTTCATGCCTTTCATAATAGCCCTGTAGATTAGCAGCTGAATATGAGTGTAATTTATCATGCCGTGGTGATGTGACGTACAAGAGCAAGAGGAATTTGCAAACAATAAGGGTGGTACTGCAAAAAGCTCCTTTCGAAAGCATTAGTTTCGCAAACAATGCTATTTAAAAAACTTACCGAGTATGCCATGCATGTTTATTATGCAGGTATGAAAAGAAAAGATGAGAGATTCTTTAGTGACATGAAATGTGAAGGTGAATAGGGTGTAGCTGCTAGACATCATGCTAAGTCTACGGTTTTGAGTAAGCAGTGACTGTTTTGTGTGTGTTTCGATTGGGAGAGATGTTTGCAAAGCAGCATGGAGGCTCAAGAGTGGTTAAATATCATCGGAGCACAGCTAAAACACTTTTTTGGACAGCTAAAGGAAGTTATTTAGATTAGTGAAAGCACTACGCAGTATTGTGTGACACACGCATTCACACATCCTCTTGGGCTAAAACTCGGACTTTGATGTCACAATAAACTGGCCAGCAGTATATGAATCTTTGCTCATGCCAATATAATTTCCTAGCCGTTGAAGAAACGTTGAAGAAAGGATTTCGTTTTGCGCACCTTGGCATTTAATGTTTCTTCATATGAATGAAAAATAAAGATGTGGTATATTTATCTCCCTCATCTTTATGTGGCATGCATACACTTGCAAAAATATGCAAAAATATATATTTTTTTGTATATATTTGTATTTTATGCAAAAAAAAAAAAAAAAAGCATTCCCTTTTTTATGCATATATAATATACATACCAAAAGGATATGAAAAGAAAATACAGAATTTTAATTATACCTAATACAAAGCATGTGGTGTTAAATCCATAAGCATCACTCTAATAAACAGGCTTTATCATATTGCATTTTTATATATTTTGTATTTTTTCCTCTTTCTAATTTTAGAAGTTGTCTTTAACAATTCACTTATTAAAATTAAATCACCTGTCAATCCAAGTTGAGGGAATATTCTCTCTCTCTCTCTCATTCTCTCTCTCTCTCTCTCTCTATATATATATATGTGTGTCCATTAAATTAGCGTTGGTGGCACTTAAAGTTCATGTAAGTAGTGCTGTTAGTACAGTTTAATATGTGTAATTAATTATAATAACTTGTGTTTTAAACTAATAAAGTATATCTGAGAGTTCATTAATGTGCTGTTCTTTTTAATGAATTGGAAGCAGTAATGTCTGATATATGAATTATGGAGCTGGCTTGAATGAGCAAAATGCAATCATTAGTGTTTTAGCTAAAAAGACATGTCTGAGAGCCCATTTATATTGCACTCATTCTGCGTACTTCAATAATGCATCTTAATGTGCATTTTATATTCCTTTCATTTGATGCATTCCACCTTGCATGTCAGATCATGGAATTAAAACTGTTTGGAAATGGCGTTTAATGCGAAAGGGCACAGTTTCTTTGAAAAAGCCTGATTTGGGAATTGATATTATAACTGCAATGACCTAAATGTCTGTTCGGATTAAATCACTCAAGGTTAAGAGTCTAGAGCAGAGCCCAGGTGGCATCGTGTTACAGGTTGCATAACAAATAGGATCATATCAAAGTCAGATTACATTCAAAGCAGAGAGATATGCAAACAGGTTGGGTTAAAGTCATCTGCAATGCAAACGGTGTGCTGCGGTAAGTGCAGGCCTGCAGAGTTTCACTGCTAGTGTGTGACCTTTAGGCCTGTGCAGTACCGATGCTTTAGACAGTCAGGTGAAAGTATATGACATTTGAGTCAGCTGGTTTCTTTGCATCGTGTTTGCATTACTCCAGCTGAGCAAAGATTAACCAGCAGCGTGGGATGACCTGCTTTTTTTTTTATTGTGTTGAGTTGCCTCCCCCATCAGCTGATTCTACCTCATTTTCTACCCCGTTTCTATCCTTTGGCATTTCGACACTGCATGAAATCAGTTTCTTATTTGCTATTTTTGTCTTCTTCAAAATTAAGTAATTTTACATATACAGGGCCATGATGTAGATGAGTTACCCTTTCAGTCGAATCACTTCGACGTTACATATGGGAACTCGCCAGAGAGACCGATTTGCCTTTGAGCT
>JAUCMU010000072.1:1024978-1041184 GCA_032275025.1 Enteromius treurensis
TCTGGCGAGTTCCCATATGTAACGTCTCCGTTCCCTCCTTCAGGGAACGTGGGTTACGATAGTAACCTAGACGTTTGTGAAACAGATTTGGCATTACATACTTGCTAACCAATGGATCCCCAGCAATGAATGGGTGCAGTCAGAACAACAGTCAAACCGCTGATAAATTATTATTAAATTATTAAATTATTGCTCGAGTCCATAATCCATAATAATGCTTTCTCAAGCTAAAAAGTCCATCCAGTGTTGTCCTCTCACATCAAAATCCATATTTTTGGTCACAACAATTTGGACTGGTTTCATTTGTAAATGGTGCTTGATCAGTGCATATATCTCTCATGATTCGGACAAGACCTTATCGATAGAGAAGCAAGCATTTGAAGTTAAAAAGTAGATAATGATTGATTAGTTTGGTTTTAAGTGGGTTATTTCTATCTTTTGCAGTAGTGTGTCGTGTCAATTGGAAATATTAGTTGACAGGTCCAAACATTAGTTTTGTAGGTTTTTGCATCTTGGAGACTTTGCCACAGTTCTTTTGGATTGAGTCCGTCTCGGTTTGTTTTGTTGACTCCAGACAGATTGGATGATGATCAGATCAGATCTCTGTGTGGAGCACTGGCTGTTGTCAGACTTTTTGTGCAGGAAAAAATCTCACTGAATTATTACAATTAATGCTTGGAAGTGTAAACTGATATTTCCAACTGACACGCTACCGCAAAAGATAGAAATAACCCACTTGAAACATTTTTTTTTTTTTTTTTTTTTTTAAATACTAGTGGCTTAAGATTTTTGCACAGTACTGTATATATTTATTTTCATTGTTTGCAGTGGCAGTTATTTCTTGTTTGTTTATTCTAAGTCTATTCCAGTTCCACCATGACTCAGAAAACTTTTTGACACCATTGTAAGCACGGAGCGGAAAAGTTTGTGTGTTGTTGAACATGTTAAATGTCTCACCACCAAAACCAAGAAACTCCTCCGGAGACTTTCATCGACTTTTGCGTGGGCAGCACATCCTCTGTTTCAAAAAGGTCGCATTTGAGGGAGACCCCTCATTAATGTCACGGTGTAAAGATCCTACACTGGGATTTCTTTTCAGAGATATAAAAACCAAACAGAATCCCCAATCTTCACCTCCTGTGAAATTTAGGTTCTTTCCGCAACCCACCAGCCTCTAAATCGTGTGCTCAGATAGTGACTAAGCCAGATATTGCACAAAAATAAATGACAAATAAAAATAGATTGCTTTTTTAAAAACACAGGAGATGGCATTAGGAGTCGGCATTAGGAAAGAAGTCCACTTTCTTTTTTGAAAAATTGCAAGCAGCAAGGTCTGATCTATATGAATTATGAGCTCTTAATCTGAAACATATTTTTTGGAAGATAATCTTCGTCATCTGTTTGACAGATGAATTGAGGTCACCGAGAGTAAAACATCACACCTGTTGATGATAAGGATAATGCCACGTTTCATTCCATGACAAACAAGTATGTGTTTTACGGTCCTGTTGTTTAAACTGTCATCTATGGAATGATGCACTGGTACCAGCATATTAGCCTTGTGCATCTGTTTGAGTGTTGACGCACAAATTACCAGCTGATCTTTATCTGTATCAGCCATTTCGAATGGCTTTATTCCTCTGCGGTGTTGCCTCAGGCATAAATCTATGCAACGGTGTGTGTGCATGATTGAGACTGTGTGTCCATAGGGAGGGGTTTGCAAGCAAAAGCTTGTGCATGCACATATTTGCGTGCATATGTAAGATCTCTAAGAAATGCTAATGCCGATGTGGTATATGCTCTCTGTGGACATTAAGCTTTGTCATATAGATCAGCGTTGTGCATACACAATGAATGATGCACCCCTCCCTCTCTTGTTGAGCTGCAGAGTAGATTACTCACAACCTTGACTTTCAGAAGGATACTCGAATCTTGCAAAGAGCCCTGCAAGCAGTGTTTTCTAAGCACAGAATTATGCATTACAATCACTGCACTTGCATTTATATATATATATATATATATATATATATTCTGAGCAAAAGCACTGCGCCTGGTATGAAGTATGACTGTATACTTTCTTTTATGCAACTGTTAGAAATGGGTGTAGCTGAATAAATCATACTTGTTCTTTAGAGAATGTTGTCCACATACCTGTGGTTGTGTAAAATACCTTATAAAGTATTAGTAATGACATATTGCAATATATGAAAAAAGAATGAATAGGCATCCCAAAATTCACAAATATGCATTTTTATGCATATTCAGTACTATTTTACAATATGGTTTCATTCGCTAACATTGAAAAATACATATATAAGTAAAAATACATCCAGTGCATTATTATAATCTAAAATTGCATCTGTTATTAATGTTTAATGGGTCTGAGCTTACATGAAGTAACAATTAACTTTAAACTGTACAACTATCAGAACATGCTATTTAAGCTATAAATTTACCTGTGTAAATAACAGATATAAAGTGAAAAACAGTTACGTTTGTCCCTTATATACATCTAGAGACCAATAAAATTGCGTAAGTGAACTACATTCTTGAAAATAAAGGTTCTTTATTGGCATCAATGGTTCTTTTAAGAACCTTAAACATCAAATGCAGGCAGGCTTCTTTATATCGTCGAAAAGGTTTCTATAGGTTTTTAGAATATTCTTTAAAACGGTTCTTTTAAAACTTTTGGAACTGTTCACGGAAAACAAATCGCTGCGAAACACCATTTATTTTTTGTATATGCCATATGGATAGATGTGTGTATAAAAAGTTGCCCAAGTGTTTCTTTTAGGAGTAAATGTATACTGGGGGCTCAGATGAACCTCATGGCTCCAAAACAAACACGCATTCTCATTTGCTTTCGCGCAGCACAATCATAATTCATTCTTTGTATTCCTCAAATAACACAAGCATGTCAAGCAAGCGGACAGCTCGCGGAGTGCGCATGCCTTCCAGCAGATGGAGCAGAGCCTCCGAGCCTCCATCACATCGACAGCTTGAGAGCGGCGACACTTCTCCGCCACTGGCGTCATCGTCCTCATCTCCAAGCAACCTCTCCATCAGCACTGGCGTCACCGCACGACGAGCCGCACGGTTGCTCGGCAACTTCTGCCTTGTGCGCTCGCGCCCCGCTCTGAGCTCTGACGCGAGTGTGACGTTAATGAGGCGGGTATCAGTTTGTTATGGCAAGAGCAGGAGAGGAGGAGTCCCTCATCATAGCACGAGCCTGTAGCACTTGCCTCGCGCCAGCAGAGCTGCTCAAGAGCGGAGCCTCACCTTGTACATAGTAGCGCGCTCCGTCAAAGTGTGTATCGTTGTACATAAGAAGACAGAGCAAAAACAAAAACAAGTTTTTCCCTCAAGATTTGCATAAGGAATGACTTGTAAATGCAGATTTAAAAATCATTTGTACTGTGGAAGGAGGTGGAATATATTCGTGTGTTAAAGGTAAGAGTACCATCGCATTTGACATTTCCCAGGGCAAAACAGATACACTTGTCATTATATAGCCTCTCTAGATTTAGTTTTTGTTCATTTTATTTATTTTTTGAATTTGGGACCTAAAGGACATTTTTGGACGCTGCGCGCTGGTTTTACCTGTTAGCCTCATTGTGCGTTTATTCTGAAGTTTCTGGTTACGATTTGAATGACCGTCACAATGACATTAACTGGCTTTAAAGTTTAAATGTGTTATATGTCAGTGCATGTTAAAAGGAAACGTTTAGGTAGGCTATATTTATTCAATAATTTAGCTTGTAATCATATAACTACCGGTTGTTTGCTGTGTAAAAATGCTTGTTAATATAACGAATAGTATCAATAATGATTGAAAATGTGTCGCTGAAGTTCAGTAAAGTTCGTGCGTATTTGTAAATGACAATTTCTGGTTTACGCAGATAAATTGAAGTTATCGCTGCGCACAAAACCGGCATCATGGTGATAATGACGGGCAGCATCGCGGGCTCTCAGTCAAGCTGTGCCCAGGCCAGGCCTCTGCAGGTCGGCTTCTATGAAATCATCAGAACCCTCGGCAAGGGAAACTTCGCTGTGGTCAAACTGGCCAGACACAAAGTCACGAAAACACAGGTAGGACTCCTGCAAAATATTTTGCATTTAAAAAATTTTTTTTTTGTATGTTTTCAATTGGCATTTAATAATAATTGCAATAAATAAAATAACTGTTTTTTTTTTTCATTTTCATGCAGGTTGCAATTAAAATAATTGATAAAACAAGACTTAACTCGGCAAACTTGGAGAAAATCTACAGGGAGGTTCAGATTATGAAGCTGCTCAATCACCCTCACATCATAAAGCTCTATCAGGTAAGTTATAGGATTTGTAAAGTTAATAATGATGCCTTAATTTAAAAAAAAGGTTCCCTGTTAAAATCCCTGGATTAATGTCAGTTAAACTGTGGGAGTGTTGTGCACTATTTTTTTTAGCATGGTCAGTGGAATAGAGAGAGTGTGGTTTAGTGGTGAGTGTATGTCTAAGTATTGGTCAGGCAAATGGTGAGGTGATCTTCTCTGGAAGTACATCTGGATAGCGTGCAATGTATAAATAGAATGAAGTTACTTTCTCCCTTGCATTCGGCTTCTGCATAGCAACTGTCCACTGCATTACATTGTTAAATCTGTTCCGTCAGGTTGTTGGTTTTATTAAAATAAAAATACATAGTAGCTTACACCAAATGGATACATTTTAGAAGCAGAAAAATATTCTGAATGTAACAACTGCACGGCTTCTCTAACAATGGAACTTTATATGTGCAATTTGAATGGTTTAATCTGATTTGTTGGCTCTTTTTGATCACATTGTTTTGTTAAATATGTTTTTAACATGAGACTAATATTTGTCCAAAATGTGTGTTTTTGTCTGGGAATGAGAGGCACAGAAAAACAGAGAGTGTGTTGGACATAAGGATACTAGGTCTAAATCTCCGACTTAATTAGAGCTGGTGGAAATCAAGTGCAATGTGTCTGCACTGTCACGTGAAGCTAGCCGGAGGAAAATTCTCTAAGAAGTACAATCTGATTTGATCCCTGGGCTTGTTTTGTCGCCATAGTTTGGCTAGCACGTTCATGCAAACAGTGGCAGGCTAATACAGCGTGCTAATATGTCAGCACATTCTTTCTCTCATAGCCTGTACAATTTAAGTTTGTTTTGTTCGGAGATTAGCATTTTGCAGATTATAGTGAGAACTGCGGTTGCGAGAAACTGAAATCCTTGGGAATAACATCACACCTCACTCCTTTGGATCTGACCTCTCACATTTGCAACGTTTTTGGGAAGTGAGCAGTAGCGCTGTAGTCCGATATGAGCTGGATGTGCCATTCCTTCAGCATACTCTTTCAAGTTAATTAATTAAAACATAATCTAACGTCATCCAACATATAAGATGATGACTGCAGCGTCAGTAAGAATCCTTCACGAAAGCGTGCTGGATTTTCAGCTCTGGGTTTTATCCCGGTTTAGTGTCAGAAAACCTCATATGTACCTCTCCTTTCACAACTGAAGACTTGTTTATTTAAAGCGAAAAGCCCTTGAGATGAAAAATGTAGAACTAGTGACCTATGACCCCTCATGATAAACTGTTTCTGTTCTCATGCGCCTTGTACAAACAGTGCTTTTATTGCCTTTAGCTTCTCATTCGCTTCAGATGCACTCTATTCAGAAATATCAATAGTTTCCTTCATTCATCTCCCTCTGCGTTCGTGACGGAGGGAGACGTCTCTGTGGGCTGAACAGGATGGGGTTTCTAAGGAAGCTATGACATCATTGGCACCTCTGGGTTGACACTACAGGCTGAAGTCTTTGGACGCCGTGTTTATCTAGAGATAAAGGCCCTTTTCCTGCTGTTGTGCAGCCTGACTACGTGGGTCAGGACACATTATGTTAGGCATTGACCTAAAGTATCTTGAGTCTGAGGGCTCATGTGGACGATTACACAGGTTTTCTCAGCAAGAGAAAAGGAGGACAGCGTAGAACCTGTTGTGCAACTCTTTCTGGTAGCGCGTTTAGTATTACTCCCTCAGGCCTCTGCCGGGACATTCCCATAAAGGGCGAGGACGTCATACACCCTCTCTTTTATAATTTTTTACAATATTAATTGCTGGACTAGTTTCTTTTGTGTCACCACATGCCTTTGTGCTCAAACTAGGTCTTGTGTGTGTGAACATATTTTATTGTTCAGAAGAAACTTGATGGTGAAGATGACGTTTCAGCTTTTATTTGCTGCTTCAGTGGTACTAATGGATCAGACAGCAGGCATCTGAGAAAGACGTGTGTGTGTGTGTGTGTGTGTGTGTGCGCTCAGGGCATTCAGGAAATGCTTGGGTACACTCTTATGCAATGGTACATATTTACAAACTAACAACATGGCATGTATGAACAACAAAACTATGATAGAAGTTGACAGAAAGAGGAAATTTGGTTTAAAAGGGAAATAGAGATCAGACAGTTGAAAGTAACCTTTGTTTGTTTTATGTGTATATAACTGCATTATTAAACCATCGTCCTATGTTATATAAATAACTTCCAATATTAAAGGCATCTCTCAGTATTGTGGCATAAAAGCTACATGCACAAGATGTTTAATGAAATAGCAAAATGTGATAATTTGATCAAGTGATTAATTATTATATTACATTTTTTTGTGTGTCTTTACAGGTCATGGAGACCAAAGACATGCTGTACATCGTGACAGAGTATGCAAAAAATGGAGAAATGTTTGGTAAGTGGAAACACTTTTGTAAATGAGTCACTAATTAATCTGAGAAAAGATGCACGTCTATTGTTTTTGACGTCTGTGGCTCTCCCAAAACCCTCTTGTCCAGTTGTTAATAATGAGGTCTGACGGGAAGAGAATTATTCAGATAAACACTGCCATCATAGCAGTGAGTCAGTGAGTGAGCACAGAGCGAGACAGGTGTTGGATTTTCAAGCTTTATGTAACTATGTAAAAGGGATAAGCTGCTCTACCTCTGCTTGTCCTCACCACCCAGGGATTTAAACAGTATAACATATCTGTCTCTTCACCTGTCATATACTCAGCCTTTAAAAAAAAACAATGGCTGTCTCCCCAGATAACCGTAGGCTTGGTTCTGTCTTTATATGGTGCTTTTAAGGTGATGTCTCCTCCCTTCCTAAGCCGTCCTCTTTTTTTACAGACTATCTGACGTCCAACGGAAGGATGAGTGAAAATGAGGCTCGTAAGAAGTTTTGGCAGATTCTGACGGCGGTGGACTACTGCCACCGGCACCACATAGTCCACAGAGACCTTAAAACTGAAAACCTGCTGCTAGATGCCAACATGAACATCAAGCTGGCAGGTGAGCAAAGAAAATAAGCTTTGAAGGGTTCACATACTGATGTGCCAGGCTCATAAACACTTCCCACAGCCAGACTATGAGTGTTCTAAAAAGAAAGTAACTACCGAGTTCACAGTTAGGATCAGTATTAAAATTAAGTAATCAAACCAGTTAATAATTATAAGCTTTTATATAAGGATTGTATACCATTTAAAGGCAGTTTTAAGAATCTTTTCATCAACAAACAACTCAGTTCTTCTCTTTCTTTCAGACTTTGGATTTGGAAATTTCTATAATGCTGGGGAGCCTCTTTCCACGTGGTGTGGAAGCCCACCATATGCTGCCCCTGAGGTCTTTGAGGGGAAGGAGTATGAGGGGCCACAGCTAGACATATGGGTATGTTTATAATTATGATTCTCAGCTAATGTTTTTCATATCTGCTAAATTTGAATTATAAAATGATCATTGCGAAATTATAAAAAGCACTGCTTTTAGAAAGCAAAACTCTGTTTAGCATTTATAACATGACCACCTTCAATGATGTCGTTGTTTGTTTTGCAATCTGGTCCTTAAGCTAACACCAATTTGCATACTGAATATAATATAGAACACTTTTATTTGATGCCTTGCAAGCATTCAGTTAAATGCAAATCTAATGCATGCTACAAATATGTTTCTTTCGCAGAGTCTAGGTGTGGTTCTGTATGTGTTGGTGTGCGGATCCCTGCCCTTTGATGGGGACAGTCTTCCAGCTCTGAGACAGAGAGTGACGGAGGGCCGCTTCAGAATACCATTCTTCATGTCACAAGGTATAGCTCCTCGCTCATTCTTTTTACATACAAAGCTGCATCCTCAGAAGAAAAGCATTTTTGACTGAGATCTCCTTGTCTCTTTGTCCAGACTGTGAAAATCTGATTCGTAAGATGCTGGTTGTCGACCCAGCCAAGCGAATTAGCGTGGCTCAGATCAAGCAGCACCGCTGGATGCTTGCAGATCCCAGCGCACCCCACCAGACCCTTTCCCTGTCCCTCACCGACTACAACTCCAACTTGGGAGACTACAGTGAACCCGTCTTGGGTATCATGCAGACCCTCGGCATTGACAGACAGAGGACTGTGGAGGTGAGAAAAGGAGCAGATACATGTCTCTGTATATGTTACAAACAGTACGGGTTCAGTTATTTCCAGCTGGAAAGGGCGAAGGGCGAAGGGCTGTGTTTACCAAGGCAAGGGTAAATGTTGTTCGAAGGACATAAATTGTCAATTTGTCACCTCAGAATAAAAACAACACCCTATCCAGCTTCCTATGGTGTTAAATATGTCCTTCTGTTGGCACAGAAAAGATAAACACAGTAGCATCTGCTTTGAAAGCTGCCATGCTGTGTTGCTTTTAGCTTTCGCTAATATCCCTTAAGAAGTTAATTCTTGACGCAGACTGCCTGTGTTTCATTATACCTGTTAAAGTGAAACTCAGTATGTGTCTAAAACAGTTTTTCGATTGCTTTCCACAGTCTCTCCAGAACAGTAGCTACAACCACTTCTCAGCAATCTATTACCTGCTGCTAGAAAGAGTGAAGGAGCACCGAAGCCAACAACTGATCCGCCAATGCGGGGCCTGGAATCAGAGGTCGAGGACAGCATCTGACTCCTCCAACCCTGAGGTGAGTGTCAAAGTGAGGCCAAGACAGTCTCCTGTTTGAGATTAAATCTCCCTTTGCTGACTCAGCTTTGTCTCACTTTTAAGGTGATCATGGAGTCGTCCGACAGTTTCAGAACCTCAGCCTTCCCTGTCGCCACCAAGGTGAACACTCCTGTCCATTCAGAGATGGAGTATGAACAAGGAGGCCTGTTCCAGGTCAGTACTTCCCTTGAGCTTGATGTAATCCCTCTCTATACTAAGGGTGGGGAACCTGAGGTCCACTGTCCTGAAGAGATTAGCTCCGACCCTGATTAGACATATCTGAAAATCTGCCAAAATCTGCAGGACAGTCGAACTCGAGGACCAGAGTTGCCCACCCCTGCTCTACACCCCTCTCTTCCTAGTTGCTCAGTAAATAGACTCCCTGTCCTGTTTCATATTACAGATATGCAGTGCACCCCCAATCCCCCTCCTCCATTAGAAACAGGCAGTGGCTAATGTGAATGCCTCCCTCCCTTCCTCAGCGCGTGGTGTGTCCGGTGGAGGCCAGCCTGAATGGGCTCCTGTGGAACCGATCCATCTCCCCCAACAGCCTGCTTGAGACCACCATAAGTGAGGAGGTGCGACCCCATGACCTGGAAGAGGAAGAGGGTATGCTGCAGGTCCAGCTGCCCCATTTGCCTAGCACCACCTCCCGAAGGCACACGCTTGCAGAGGTCTCAGCTCGATTCCACCAGTGCAATCCACCTTGTAAGTAAAATGTTAAAATTAGGGTTAACTGAAGGACCTAATACAAGGATCTGGTTGTTAATTAGATCTGTGATTCTCTTTCAGGTATTGTGGTTAGCCCCTCGGACGGTGCTTCTTCTGACAGCTGTCTGAAGTCCTCCTCGAACCCCAACCCCGCTCTCTCCACGGCTGTAGGAGATCTTTCATCACTGCTTGCCTCCAATACTTGCTCAGTGGCATTAGCTCCTGCTGGGACACCCCTCACTCTTTCCTCCAACCTCCTCTTGCAGAACCAAGGCAGTATGCTTGCAGCCAGCTTCCAAGAGGGTCGTAGGGCTTCAGATACCTCCCTAACACAGGGTGAGTTTCATTGATTAAAAAATGTATGTTAATGCACATGTGCCAGCTTTATAGAATCACATGACTAATTAGTTTCTTTGATTATTTCTTCAGGGTTGAAGGCGTTCAGACAGCAGCTGAGGAAAAACACTCGTGCAAAAGGCCTTCTTGGGTTAAACAAGATCAAAGGTCTGGCACGACAGGTGTGCCCTCCAACCTCATGCTCCAGGGGCAGTCGGGGGTCTCTCTGCCCAACTATGTGCTCTCCCTCAAGCCTCCAGAGCTCCAGCGGCCCCAGAGAGCGTCGCAGCATGCTGGAGGAAGTTCTGCACCAGCAAAGGTGAGAAGAAATCCATAGATATTCCACATTGCTGAAGACTGAAAACATCAGTGTTTCCCAACACTGTACCTGGTGCAACCCCAGTACTCCACAATTTTTAATTCATCCCAATCAAACACACCTGAATCAGCTCATTAGTAGAGACTCCAAGATAATGGAAACTTTCAAAATGTGTACTGCTGAGTTGCCTCCAGGAACATGTTAAGTACATTTCTTGAATATACCTAAACTCTGTTGTTCTTTTATCATACAGGATGCTGCAGATTCAGCACCAGCCTCAGACCCAAGTGCAGTCTCAGCAGCCTGTGCTCTTCCTCTCGCAGCCCCACCCCTCGTCTCCTCCCTCCAACAATCTCTTCGCCCCCGCCGCCCTCTTTTCCAACCCCCCGACTCAACCTATCCTCCCTCCATGCCAGCAGACTCCCATCACCTTCCAGCACAACCTGTGGCAGCAGCAGCAGTCTCTTGACTCATCTTCCTCGTCTTTGTCCCCTGTTGCATCTGCTGCTCATCTTCTGGAGGCTCGTCTACACATCAGCCAGCGGCCGCATCTCCACCCTCAGTCCCCACAGCACCTACAGCTCCAGCCCTCCATCCCATCCCAGGGGCCTTTCTCGCTGTTGCCCCAGCAGGGCAATTGGAGCCTGAGCACCTGCATTGAGCCTGAACATGATGTCCAGGAGCTGGTCTGTGCCGGTCAAAAGCAGCAACTTAGCAGCTGTGTCATGGTCAAGTAAAGAAGACTTTGAAGAAGGTCTTAGGGTGATGCTGACTCTTTTCACCACTCTCACTCCAGAGTGCCCCAATGGTGTGGAGCGAAAGAACTTGAAAGCATCTCATCATGATGATGCTCTCATTAGTTTTCTAATGCAAAGTAGAGACTCACTCTGGACACACAATTCCATGATTGTGTCTACATGTGTTGGAATGACCAGAGAAAATAAGAAGAAGCAATAACCAACCTCTTCATTGAGCCCATGACCCTTGCCAGGTGCTCCTGTCCACACAGCAATAAAGGACGGGTCGCTGAACAAGGAACTGAACAGAGTTTCTATCCATTTGCAAGTGGGTCCACTCATATGTAGAACTGGCCTCCACAATCGCGAATGATTATGTTAGAGACACTTGTTTATCCTTGATACAAGTATGAAAGTAAGACGCTGATGTCTTCCTTATAGATTTTTCCAATGATTTCCTTTCAGATCTTGAACTTTTTATTTTGTGTTTTACATCTCCAGAGAAGACCAAAGTTGATTGTAAATTTTTTTTTTTGCGTCTTTAAATTCTTTCCTAGAAGTTCTTGAAACAAAATGCAGTATCTGACTTTTCCATACTTCCAAAACTAAGAAAAAGTACTGTCATTTCACCTGTGATGTGAAAATGTGCGTCACACTATGCCTCCAATGAATGAAGAGGCGCCTTAGCATGAGGGGAACGTCAAGCAAAATGAGAGTAAGCTAGATATAAGCACAAGAGGTACTGCATTGTGTTTATTAGACCAGGTCTTTGGATTTTTGCTGTCTGTGACAATGACTTTAATGCTGCTTCATGTTTAGTCACATGTATACAAAGACACTAGGTATCATACAAATGCGCTCCTACCAATGACTTTGTTATGACATTGTCCACAAAGCTGTTTAGTTTTGATCCCTCCAAACTCCTCTTCCATCAGTTCACTACCTCCTCCATCTTTCACCTCAAAAGACTGTATGAGATCTCAACACACACTGTATGAGACTATGTTAGGCCCATGTATTGAACCCGTGACCCTCAATGGTTTAAATTAGCTTTTTTACCTTTTTTCTTTTTAAGAGTGAACAAAGATTATGAGTTTAGTGCAATATTTCACATTGAAATGTAGAACCAGGAAAAAAAGCTGTTGTAGGAAAGCAAAAGGTACTGTATGCCTGTTAATGCTATTTTATTCTTTCTTTTAGAGCATGTTTTTTATTTCAGTTTGTAATGACTATGTACGAGGTGATTTTACTGATGTATTCTGCATGAGCATAGGAAATAGGAGTCTGGCTATTTTGTGCAGCTTGTTGACACAGGTTGCCTTTTCATGCAGGCTGGCTTTGTAGAACGACAGAACTAGAAAAATGACAGGAAAAGCCAAAGAGAGTGACAGGGAAGATCAAGAAAAACATACATTTTTCTGCAGATGTCACGGTGGTGAAAAAAATCTCCTTTTATTAAATTGTAGCACGTTTAAATCTCCTCTAGTTCACAAATATTTGATAACCAATCGCTAACCTTTCTCAGAAAGGCCATGCATTTATGTACTTGTATAATTTTTCTAGATTAAAATTCACACACAGATGCAGACACAAATAGCTGAAGTAGCAATAGTTGAATTTTATATATTTTCTATTTTATTTTTAGCCTACAAGCTAGGTGCTAGAAGTAGATTTCAGAAGTGTTTCTGGGTTTGTGTGCAATTTATATGAAATAATAGTGTGTTACCATTGTTGAAGCTCCATTGCTTGAAGCACTGTTTTTATAGCTATAAATGATCCTGTTGCATGTCTGTCTTTTGTGAATTCGACATATTTGTGCAATGGTTTTAGTAGATAATTTAGTAGAAAGAAATCGGTACTGTGTTTCCAGATTGGGTCATAAAACGACAGTGTTTGAAACCAGTACAGGTAAAAGTGTGTGGAAGGTAAAGCTGTTAAGGTTGATGTAAAAAAACAGTGTTAACACCCCTTTCCTTTTCACCCACCACAAAACTTGTGCCTTTGTCTGAACAAATCCAGTGGTGGTGATTTTTTTTAAGGATGATTTTAGGATGTAAGAAAGCTGCAGAGTTGTTTAACTTATGCTCTTTGTTATTTCAAACACCCCATTTTATACTTTCATTTCATTTGCTGTTTGAAAATGATGCACTTTATGATGACAGTTGCTTTTGAAAATAGTGTTTGTTTCCACTGCAGGTATAGACAAGTCTGTAGTTACTTCTGAAACACTATATTTTGATGCTGAACTGTTCTGTTCTGAATTTTTTTTTTACATTTTGGTTATATTTCCCTGATGTGCTTGCTTGCTGTATGTGTGATTGTACATGGCTGTGTGAAAGTATGTGGGAGCTGGAGTTTTATTTATGTGGCTATTTATTTGAATAAAAAAATCAACTCTTGAAATTTATTTCTGTGTTCAGATGTGTTTTTCTCCACAATTTGGGAGACATTTTGTTTTAAAGTAATTTCACTTTTGTACTAAAGGTATCCATTTTAAACATAGAGTTGCTTCAAATTAATCTGTGCTATTGAATAACAGATAGGAAAGGAATAGATCATCCAAAAATGGAAATTAAAGCATATTTTACTCACCCCCTAGCCATCAGGTTAGTTTTACAAACACAGTACTTGCAGATATATCTGATTTACGATCATTACCAAGCTTGGAAGAGCCAGGATAAATAAAAAAAAAAAAAACGTTCATCTGAAAAAAGAAAGTCACATACACTTAGGATTGCTTGGGGGTGAGTAAAATATGCCATAATTTGAATTTTTGGGTGAAATTCCTTTAAGCATCCTCAAAACAAAATGCCTGTTTTTTCCTTAAAGACATTTGTCAAATATAGATCGTCAGGATTATCCAAATGCATGATTGTTCAGCTACAAATTAGCATGTACAAAATGCTATATATACATGCATACATTACTCAGCATTTGAAGTAGACCTAAACCTTTCATCAAAGTTGTCCTAAAACTAAAACGATAACGTTCTTGTCTTAACTTTCATTAACTTTTATGATCCACTTCATATTGTTGACTATAGTATGCGTAAATCCTGCAATGCAATGCAATGGAAAACAATTTTTGCTAAAATTGCTAAAATCATTTAAGTTAATTTTTTCCTCATTAATGTACACAGAGCATCCCATATTGACACTCATATATTTAACTCAGGGGCTGTCCTATTCTTCTGATCATCCTTGAGATGGTTTTACACCTTCATTTGAGTTCAGCTGTGTTTGATTATACTGATTGGATTGATTAGGAAAGCCACACACCTGTCTATAAGACCTTACAGCTCACAATGCATGTCAGAGCAAATGAGAATCATGAGGTCAAAGGAACAAGAGTTCAGAGACAGAATTGTGGCAAGGTAAAGATCTGGCCACACTTGATGCACTTAAGGTTCCTAATGGCGCTTTTCCATTGCGTGGTACGACTCGGTTCGGCACGGCTCAATTCGGCTCGGTTTGCGTTTCCATGCAGTTTAGTACCGCTTTAGAGTGGGTGGGATTATTCACGTGACGTTATAGTTTCGCCGCCTCTACTGCCGTGACATCATCGTAAACGCGCCATAAACAAACACACAACAATGGAGTATTTTTCATTCCGCGTCGCCCCATCAAGCTCTCGCTGGATCCGCTCCTTGGTTATCAACGAGAGGTAAGTCTGTACTTAAACAGCCATTGAAACAGCCATTTTTGGTTGATACAAAACGGTGCGTTTCTTCAAACAAAACAGTTGCGTCCGATCGATTCGCTGGCTGTGCTGATTTAAATGTAGCGGGTCTGTTGTGTCTCGTGTCGCAAGTTCAGAGACGCAGTAATGACGATTTTCTCCGGCCAATCAGTGACCAGCAGAGTTTACACGTCACGTTTTGGTAATGGTAGGGCTCGCTTGGAACCTCGGCTGAGGTGGTACTAAAAAAAGGACCAGGTACTGTTACCAGTTAGAAAAACCCCCAAAAGTGAGCTGTACTGAACCGAACCATACCGTACTATGCAGTGGAAGAGCACAGTGGCCTCCATAATCCTTAAATGGAAGATGTTTGGGACGACCAGAACCCTTCCTAGAGCTGGCCATCTAGCCAAACTGAGCAATCAGGGGAGAAGAGCCTTGGTGAGAGAGGTAAAGAAGAACCCAAATATCACTGTGGTTGAGCTCCAGAGATGCAGTCGGGAGATGGGAGAAAGTTGTAGAAAGTCAACCATCACTGCAGCCCTCCACCAGTCGGGGCTTTATGGCAGAGTGGCTCAACGGAATTAATTCAGTTTTGTTAATAATGATATCAATGTTTTCTTAAAATATGGAACAAACATGAATATAACAGCTACACAAACTTGAACATCTCAGACTTTTTTATTTGAGTGAAAAATGAACAGAATATATAACAGAAGAGAGAAACTTAAGTAGTTATCAACATACAAATGGCTGTTAATTCACTCCTTTAGATGCTGGCAAAAAAAAAAAAAAAGTTTCCTGTTACACCCACATGTAGGAAAATAACCATTTAAAGATGTGTGTTTCTGGAGTCATATATGTTGACTCAGTGGTGAATGAGGATCTTCTATATTCTGCAGGAATGGAAACCTGTTATATTGAATCATGTTGATGATGTCAGCCTGTATGTGGTTTCTGGTATCTAAATATTTGGTATCCAAACATTAATCTTGAGAGGTTGTATTATATGAAGCACAAATGAAAGAGTGGGAACCCGCATCTAAAATTAGAGCTAGACAGTTGTAATAAGAACAAGACAAAATGTAATTATTTTAGAGAAGTTTTCCTTTACAGGATGTTCAATGAAAGTAATTAATCTCACCACAAGATATCACATCATTTAGTATTTAGGTGATGAACTAATAGTACAGTTACAAATTTGCTGCTTATTATAAATTAATAAGGTAGATGCTAAATTTAGGAATTGGGTAGGACTAGGGATGTAGGTTGAGTAGATTAATGTAATAAGGCATTCATATGTGCCTTATTAATACTAAGAAATGTTTTAGTGAAATGCATGCTAATAAGCAACTATAATACCCTACATCTACTCAATAAAATTGTGGCAACAGATTACAAGCAATATTATTAATTAAATTCAACAACAATT
>JAUCMU010000072.1:1060069-1084202 GCA_032275025.1 Enteromius treurensis
GGCCGGAAGCAGTAGGTCATCCGGGTACTTCTCGCCTACTGAATTTCGGATACTATGAATTCGGACATACTACTCGCGTCGCATACTGTTTTTCACGTACTATATAGTAGGGAAGTAAGCGATTTCGGACGCAGCGTGTGTCTTACGTCATGCGCCCGGTCTTCGCAGTCAGCAGTAGTGAGAGAAAAGTGTTTATTAAATTTGAAATATGGATATTTATCGTACAAAAATGCATGGATTCGCTACAGGGGGCCTTTATTCCCAACCCTGAGCCATGTGAGGGGCGTTTTTTCAGGTCTCCGGAAGTGTAAAGTCTACCACCCAAAGGCTTGGAGGGGTCTGGACAATTTTTATTAAATCTCAGATTGAATTTTTCTGAAAGAATAAAGTCACATACACATAGGATGCCTCAAATATTATCAAAAGACAGGAACATGTTTATTTTTGGATAAAATATACCTTAACACACATGGAAGTATCTAATATGTTCAGTAAGAGCACCTGCTTCAGGTGTGTTTAACTAGAGTTGGAACTAAATTATAAATAAAATTATAGAGTAACTGTGCATTGGAAAGAGCAGTCTGACTGGAGCGTTTCATTTCAGAGAAGGTTGAAAAGCAGTCACTCGAGAAAGGAGCGTGTTATCTTGGCTCTGGATAATAATCTCAATATGAATGTTCTCCTGATGAATTTCCTCTTGGTGGCTGTGACGGAGAATGACGCAGAAGCCCGCATGACTCACTCGCTGGATACAGGTCTGTGTGAGTGAGCGGGGATCTGCACAGCACATGTAATGAGTGGAAATAATGCTGTTAAGCAGACAGCAGCGCTTGTAATGTTTTTGTTGGAGCAGGACTTCATTCGCCTCACAGCTTTCCAGGCATGTCTCCTGCCAGAGCTGCCTTTTTGCCTTATTAAGCCGCTCTACGGTGTGAGGAGACACAGGGCTCTTACCAACACTGTGGCAGTGAAATTAAACAATTATATAATTACAATGAGTGCTGGACGGTAATGGAAGCCTGAACCAAAACGAATCATCTATGAGAGTTATTCTTAATTTTAATTGTCATTTGAATTGATTTATTCAGCATTAAACATATATAGATAATTTGATAATATTAATACTAATTTCATAGTAATATTTTATCAAGTAGGCTTTAGATAAAGTATTAATAACCTACGGCTAACTTGCAAATGTTAGTAAGGTTTTATTAATATGTTTTATAAATAAGTCTCCATGCACCAAGGCTGCAATTATTGTCCGAAATGGTAGAAGCAGTAGGCTAATATTGTGAAACATTATATCTTATAAAATCTTCATTAATTAAACAACTTTAATTCCTGTGAAGCAAAACTGAATTCTCAGCATCAAAACTCCAGTCTTAAATTGTTCAGAAATCATTCTAATATGCTGACAACAGTTGTGCTGCATAATATTTTTGTGGAAACGTCTTACATTTTTTATGAATTTATTGCTAATGTAATGCTATATTCTAATGTAAATCACCTGGACTGCAGCAGTAACATGCCAGCCCTGAACCAACTCTTCCAGCTTGTCCACATTTCATGGCCTCCAGTTAATTCAATATAGCAGCCAAAATCAGCATGTGCAAACGCGATCCTAAACCATCAAGATAGGGAAAAAAGAAACTGGTTTTATTTTTAGAAACATTTACTGTCACACTTGCAAGTTGTAGTCACCATTTGTTCATCAGAAAATTGAAGTTCAGGTAAAGCTGGGATATGCATTACTGCTGATTGAATAGGAAGGGTCCTGTATGACAACAAAGGCAGATTTCCCATAACAAGCAGCATCCCAGTGCCAGGAAGCTTCAATGGAAAAACTAATGACGTTATTGATGGTCAGTGGGGATGGAATGGAGACTCGACCAAAGGATAAAATGTTTCCAAAACAATCCCCATGCATTTGGCCCAGTCTCATGTTAAACTTGCACATGCTTTCTTGTTCACCCAGGGTAATACTGTATGTGAGCATGTGAGAAGCTTTGCAGTTCATTTTGAAATGGTCATCAAGAAGGAGGTCAGCGATCCATAAAGAGAAATTAAGATATATTGTTATTTGTGAGCTAAATATGGGCAAAAGGTGTCAAATACTTCTAGTGCTATTAATAAACCTCCTTACTTTTCTATAAAACTGTGTGCATGCTGATTTATTAGGTTGCTAATACAATAAGGCTCTTGAAGATGCAATGCTGAATTGCATATTTATAATTTCGATAAAAGTGATACAAAAATCACTGGCAATGAAAAGACAAGACAAATGCTGAGCTCTAGTACAGTCCAGCTAAAAGCACATTTTACATATTAAGTGCTAATCTTCATAACCCCAGCAGGTAGCGCTGTTGATTTAAATAGTTTACGGAGGCTGTGTGGAGACCTTTGTCATCTTTACATTATAACAGTGTAGGCATATGTGTTGTTAATATACCAGTGTCTATTATGAAACATGTCGATTTAATCAAATATGTTTGAATGTGAAAATATTGCTCTATAATTTATAAAAAAAAATTAATAAATAGTTTGACCACCCTGTGGTGGTCGATTTAATGTATTGGAATTCATGCTTAGTATACCACACATACATTTTCATATTTACCATGCCATGCACTTGTACTTTTACTAAACTGATATACTTAAATTCTACTAAATTGGAACAACTAATTTTGTACTTAATGAACTTTAATTGGGCGGAAGTAATGCAATCAAAGACCAACTTTGTATATTTGATTGTGCTAAAGTGGAACTATTGCAAGTATACTTTAGGTGAACTTCAATTTTTTTTGCATTTAAAGGGCAATATTACACAATGCTTATTAAAAATGACATTAACACGCATTTAAGGCTTATTAACAAGAAATATGCATTGTGCACAAGTACTTTGAACTATACGTAGTATGAAATACATATATTTTAGACAGATTAGATAGAAAAATGTTTTTTTTTTATACTTAATATATGCATGTTGTGTAAATATACACATGTATATATATATATATATATATGCATGTATAGTGACAACAATCATCAACTATACCTTCCGGAAATAAATCCTTTATTTGTAACTAGTACCTATAACAGAAATAAGATTGAAGAAAAAGCAAATTAAAAGGACATACAGTTAACACATTCATGGAGTCAGAGACTCCAGCTTCATGCACAGAAACTGTAATGATGAGTGCAAACTAATGCACCCTCACATTCATTTACTTCACATTAACTCGTATACAAACAATCTTACTCAGTCTCTATTAGTTACAGTTTTGATTTACAAGAAGTTGGACTAAAAGAACATAGAAAAAAATGAATGATTACATTTGCTTAAACACAGAGTGATGTGTTAAAAGCAAGTCCAAACCCCCATTATTTATTTACACTCATATATCAGGTCTTGTATCAATACAAGAAAATGCCAAGTCACCTCATCTGGGTGCAGTTTGCTTTACAAAACACACTTAATATTTGCTTTGTCAATTACTAGCAATCATGCCTGCAAAACTCTTCTCATGCTCCAGTGTGCCATGATGCAAAGCATGATTGAAGAAGGTCAAAGTTGCCAAGGCTGTTGTAAACTATTGCAGTCACTAGGTGGCGATGTAGTTGTGTCTTATACAAGAGAACACCTAAACTAAACCAAACCGCATGCAGAGCTCTCCAAAGAATAAAATACATTAAAAAATATATACATCCTAATGAAATAAAATCTGCAAAGTAAACAAATCTCCAAATGGTGGTTGACTGACCCTGTGATATTACTTCATTATGCTGACCGGCTAACAAAGCATAAAACAAAGATATTAAAGAAGAATGTGTAGTAAACAGAAAAAAAATGTACATGTAAATCTATATTGACTGGGTCTTATAAAAGCATAACTCTTCTTTACATGGAGCATACCGCTTGCACAGAAATAAACTCATTAATCGTGTGGAGAAAAAAAAAAGAAAAGGACACTCCAGCATGGTGATCTCTGACTCTGGGTTGTTGTTCACTGCTCTTCTGACAGCGAGCACTCAGACAGCGTACGCTCCCTTCTCTCACGAATCGCCACATAGTTCAGCAGGTCGATGGCCGTCACCACCCCAAACACCATCTGCCTCATCTTTGGGGATCCATCGCTCATGTCTGTAAAACAGGAAGTACAGTTCAGACTGAGCACACCATCCACTGCAATGACAGCATGACCTGCCTTTACTGTACTTCATCTGACTGGAGTCCAGGGTTGTTATCATTAACTATAATAATAACAGTGGATAGTAAGTGATATTAGCAATATATTCCTTTTTTTTTTTTAAGACAAAGTGAATAAAATGTATAATTTAAAGGGATCACGTTCTATAAAAGCAACTTTTTCAATAATTTTCCAAAAGGACAAAGATAAATAAATTTGAACAAATCTGCTCCTAAACACTGAAATATGGAATTAAGTTATACTTTATTTTTTGCAGTGCGTGCAAAATTTGATGTCATTAACTATAAATTTAAGACCTTTACATGCATCAGAATTCCGTAGTACTTTTTCCTGTAGTAAATGTTTTTAATTTTGTTTCAAGTTAAAGAAATAAAATAAAACTACATTAAAAAAATTACAAAGATGCACAACAAAAATTATAATAGTATATTAATGGTGATATAATACCACTGTTGGGGTCTTTCTTTTAGTAGTGCATATATATATGTGCATGTCATTTTAGCACAGCAGTAGGTGTAATGTCCCTGAACGGGCCACAATGTTGCTGATTTCTTTGCCAACAAGCGAAACAAAAGGGAACAATGTCCAGGAAAACACGTGTCCTAAATCAGGAATCGGTGCCGTGTAGCATTTAGCTCCTCATGAATAAGGCTGTTGTTCCTGAATAGTGCTGCATTTTGTGTGGCAAGACTTTTGTACACTTTGCACAATACTTATTAATTTGGTCACATGAAGCATAGGCTTCGAGAATCCTTTATATTCCTTGCACCAACAGTTTTGCTTTAGAAAGATGCCAGCAATCCATCAACACATCTCTCAATTTGAAAGCTTCTACCAAGTGAGCATTAAGTTTAAAAGAACAGCATTTTTTTTTTCTTCAAATGGACATCTTTTGTAAAATTTTAACCGTTTTCACTGTTACTTGATCAATTTAATGCATCCAAAATAATAAAATAAAACCCAAACCTCTGAATCATCATCATTTGTGTATATAGTGTACATAAGTAAAAAGAAGAAAATGGAGAGGTTAGGAAAAGGTGTAACAGAGTCAGATAACTTACACTGAATCTGTTCATGCACAACGAGGGCGAAATGGTCCGTCTCAAGGATACGTGAGAGTTTGCCCAGGTTATCAGTTAGGCGCACCTACAAGCAGAGAAACAAGCTGACTATTGAGCGATCACATTGCATCTGTCAGTACAGCTTTACTAGCACCGTGTGTACTAATATTTTCATGGACATGTACAATTAACATGTTATTATTCAGCCATTATTTGCATGTCCATCCAAGCCTCAGAAACCAAAACAGCAGGAGTCTTTGTTACGGACCATAACAACATGCACTAGATTATGCCGTCTCAAGGTTTATTTGAACACGTGTGAATACTTTATGTCAGTACTGTTGCAGGTACAGTATGACAGAAAGGGGGTGTGTGTGTTTGCATGCCCACCTGTTTAAACTGTTTGTAGAGGACTTTGTTTATGGGATCGGATGGCCTGACCTTCCCAGCCAGAACGGATGAGAGCATGTTCCCCAACGTGACCATGCCCAGAATCTGCCTACAGGGAGAAAACCAGACACCAGACTGAGCCACACCTCACTCCACTTACCATCTGTTTTATCATTTAGGAATTTTTAGGTTCATGACATGACACTTGATGAATCTTTTTTTTTTTTTTTTTTTTTTCTCAGTTTTAAGCAGTATTAAGGGGATTCAAAATAAACAAAATTAAATAATTATATTGACAGTGACCCTTTACTGATGATTTTTTGAATGTTTTATGTGGGTATTCAATGTGTTATGGTACTGTACAAAGTGTATTTTCTAGCCCCTTTACCCTAACTCTACCAATCACACAAAACTTTCAGCATTTTTATGTCTTCGACACACACACACACACACACACATATATATATATGTGTGTGTGTGTGTGTGTGTGTGTGAGATGGCACACATTTCTCCTCATCCTTAACAACAAGTTAATATTAATTAATAGTTAACAATATTAACCTATTGTTAAAATAGCATTGAATATGCAGTAATTGTGACACTGCATCGATTGCAGTGATTAGCACTGATAGGTGACCTTCTCGAGGACACGGGACGAAAATCCTCAGAGGCTTGAGAAAACAATCAAGTTCTAATTAAACCGGTTTCTGGATGAATGACCTACCCGGCTTCGTCCACCACTGGGGCTTGATCAAAAGCCTTCTCTTTCAGGATCTGAATGGTCTTCTTAATGGACACCAAAGGCAGCACAGTCAGTGGGGCGGAGAGCCGGAGCTCCTGTAGAGTCAGATTCCACCACCTACAGAGAGACGGGTGGAGGAGGAGGAGGAGAACACAAACTCATGACGTTAAGAGAAACACAGACGGACTCCGTAATGCAGACTAGTGTAGTAACAGATGCATAGAGTGTCTATGTATGCACAGGATATCAGCGTGTAAATAACAAGGGTGCTTTCAAAGAAAATGCGTGTATGCGAGCATGTATTTACACTCACCATGGCTTGTTGACAACTAGATCCTCCTCACTCAGGAAGCCCTTTTCACACATCCACTTGTCACTAAGAAATTTAGACCTGGGGGTGAGAAGCATTTGTTTTAAAAAGGTACATTAATATAAAGCTTAATTTTTTATATAATTTAAAACAGTATGGAAGCAATGAGCTTGAAATGCATATAGATGTGTAAATAATTTCAAATTATATACAGTATGTGTTATTATATACATATACATAATATACACAGTACAAATACATTACGCAAACAAATTTTTGCATGCAATTAAATCACGAGTAATCGCCATTAATAGTTTGACAGCACTGATTTTAACAAACAAAATTATCTGCAAATAATTAAAAACATATTTAAAAGAACTTTAATTTATCTATATTTATTTATTTTTTGGTATTAAACAGTCTTACATTTATATAACTATAGTAAGCAACACTTGAACTGGATTAAAACCTTTCATCGAAGTTAGGTCCTAAAACCACAACAATACCCATAGTTCTCTTGATAAAATTTTAAACCATTCAAAACTCAAATGTTGACAAATGTACTTTTAGCTTACATCTTGTAGTGCTACCAAATTAAGATTAGCTTAGCTACATTTAATATTTTGAGAAACTACACTCTCAAAAAGAGCTCTTTGCCACTCTTAGTTTGGACGCGTGCAAATCCGGACATACCAGCAGTCTAGTTTAAAGTCTAAAACATGGCATTAGTATTGTTGCTGCTTAATCTACCAGGCAACACAAAACTCACAGTCACAGCACAGCTAAGCACACTTGAATCCTGAGAAGACGAAAACCTACATGTAGTTGCGGATGGAGTCGGGGAGGATCACCACACAGCGCTGGCCTTCCTTCAGCTTTTGGGCTACATGCACCGCTGCGGCCATGGCTGTGCCTGAACTACCACCTACAAGGAGTGACAGACAACAGAGTTCAGACGCACACTTAATCTAACACATAAAACAAGAGAGATGTGCTGCTCTTACATACCGCACAGAAGACCCTCCTCTCTGATGAGCATCCGAGACATGGCAAAGGACTCGTCATCATTGGACTTGTACCAACTATCCACCACCTGAGACGCAGTAAATGTAGTAAAAAAATTGTACTTGTATTGTCTTGAGTTGGCTGGAATGAAGTGTGTGACACTTTAAACCATCTATTATTTGCCTTTTTCTTTACATAATCATGATACTGCGAATCAAATTTCTTTAAACACTCATGAAAGTCCGTTTAGCAACTACAGCTGATAACACGATGACGAAAATAAACAGAAAACAAGACCATCCCCCGACAACCGTGTAAAGTTTAAGTACTAAAATAACTACATTTAAATAAATACATACAATGAACACAGAAAATCTAGTTCAAAATATCAAATATCAATGATACTAAAATATGGGAACCATTGCAAAGACATGCCACAATTTCTGCCAATATTGTTGATCTGATTGCACAGACACTATTTGAAGAGAAGTGAGTCGAGCTGGATGATGACGACATCACTGAATCAACAATGAACTGACTTTAACTGGAAAATGTACGGTTTACTATTGTCCTCTTGCACACATTAGTCCTTTTTAGCACTGTAAAGCTGCTTTGATACAATCCATACTGTATAAAGTGCTATATAAATAAAGGTAACTTGTCAGTCATGCCAATTTCAGGACGTTTAATTTAAGACAGGTCATGGTGACAGGATCAAATCCCCTTAGTGAACACCAAGGAGTCATTTCAAATGCATCAAAGCCAACTGCGCAAACACACACTTACGGATCTGTCCAGAACAGTGGGGATGAAGTCGTATCCAATGCCCTCAACCTCATATTGAGTCTTGTCAGTCTTATTCAGCTCCTCTGGCTCAGCAAGGATAGAGCCCTCAGGATCCACTCCAACTATCTAATGAAGGACAAATTGTGACATGCAGTATGTTTAAAAACAAATAAATGCAATGTCTCCAACCTAGTAATTATTCAGAATGAGTACTGACTAGAATTTGACAAATCATAAAACAACAATTAAGAATTAAGTAGTTACTTATTAGAAACAGTAATAGAAGATGATTTCAAACTACTTCGATAAATAGAAACAAGTAATTCACTGGTACAGAATTCATGTACTGATATGAGCTTCACCTTGATGTTTGGGCATTTCTCCTTCAGCTTGCGAGCGATGCCTGTGATGGTGCCACCAGTGCCAGCTCCAGCTACCAGCATGTCAATTTTACCTACAGAGGATAGGACCACGCACACACACAAAAAAAGCCATCAACATGATTCATTAGTTATAGTATATCAATATTCAAATTCCTATTCAACCGGTCAGCTTAAAAAATAAAAATAATAATATTAGATTAATTGAATGTTTGTTTTGCAGCATTTTAATTAAAGAGTTAGTCGATGCAAAAATTCAAATTCTGTCATTATTTACCCACCCACATGTCGTTCCAAGCCCATTAGCCCTTTGTTCATCTTAACGTTAAGATAGAATACTTTTTGAGCGCATTAAGCCATTTTGGAGATCACTCAGAATGTAATGTACATAATCAGCGATGTTTACATTCAGCATGTGCGTGCTTTCCACTGAACATAAACAATGCTGATTACGTTTTAATTACGCTTGGGTACCCTCCAAAATGGTGGAAAACGTTAACTTGAATACAATGGCTCACGCCGGTTTCACACACGGTTTTCATTGAGAAGGTAAAATTCAAGTTTATTGAAAAAATTTAAATACATGTGAATTAAAATTTAAAAATTGAGTATGCAGTGCATCGTCAATACATTGAGATATTGTATTGAACCGAATCGATGACATGATAATCGTAATCGAACCGTGAGACCAGTGTAGGTTCACACCCCTGGATTTATTGTGGCCATTGGTTGAGAAGCACCGGTCAGCCTTAAGCAACTGTTGAGTTTTTTTTTTTTATAAAAAGGATCCAAGTAACTGAAAAGAGAGAGATGATTGTTTAATTTTGACAAAATTACAAAAGGTTTTAACGTACCGTCACACTGCTCCAGAATCTCCTCTGCAGTGGTGTCATAGTGGGCCAGGGGGTTGCTGGGATTGCGGTACTGGTCCAGAATGTGAGCGTTAGGGATCTCGTTCTTCAAGCGCCAAGCCACCCCCACATGAGATTCAGGAGAATCAAACCGGGCTGATGTAGGGGTACGAACAATCTCGGCTCCGAGAGCGCGGAGAACATCCACCTGGGAGAATGTGAGGACACAAAACAAATGATCATGAAAATGCACACCACAAACATCAGGTGGATTCACTCCCACACTATATTTATCTTCATTATCTCACCTTTTCCATGCTCATCTTCTCAGGCATGACAATGATGCAGCGATAACCTTTGACAGCTGCTGCCAGAGCAAGACCAATCCCTGAAAACACAAATGACAGTCACACAGTCTGTACCACTTCCTGAGATCAATAATCTACACGTCACCGATTAGTAAGTGTTAGATGATGAATAGCGCTTAGCTGACTGTATTTGTACAGCCATTCTTTGATTTCGGTGCCAGACTAGTTGGCACATGATAACTGGTCCTACAGCATTCCAGTGCCTGAATTAAACTAAACGGAGCAAAGGTTCTTCCGCAAGCACAGTTAAAAATAAAATAATAATAATAAATAAATAAATTATCAGAGCTTGCTTTAAAAATAAATACTAATTTGACAATAAACATTATAATGGCTAATGGTGCTGAAACACACCTGTGTTTCCTGATGTGGGCTCAATGATGGTGTCTCCAGGTTTCAGGATGCCATCTCTCTCAGCATCCTCCACCATTCGCAGACTGATTCTGTCCTTCACGCTGCCACCGGCATTGAAGAACTCACATTTAGCCACTAGACAGAAAAAAAAAACGAAAAAAAAACACCTTTTCAATTTGCACATGATGTCAATTGCATTGCTCCTTTAGATTATAAATATACTGTTCAAGGAAGAGAAAAAAAGAATTATTATAAAGAAGATTATTTTTATTGATGCCTTTACCATGTTCAAGGCCAAGACATGTATATAGTTTCATTACAGTCTATGCAGGGGCAGAAAGCTCTCAGATTTCATCAAAAATGTCCTGATTTGTGTTTTAAAGATGAATGAGTAATTATTGACAGAATTCTCATTTTTGGATCTCTTTAAATTCATGGAAAACATTTATTGTACAACTAGACCACCCAACTTCATCATAATGGCACAGCCACACATGCAAATATGTGAAATGCACACCTAATCAGATGCAATTAGTCAGCTTATTCCACATCTGTAATGCCAGCGCTGATTGGCTGAACTGGCTGAAGGGTAATCTTGTTCACATGAAATCGCTAAACGTATCGAATCCCCATTATAAAGCTCATTAAAGCACTTCGACTCAAAAAGCTTTGACTTCAACACAATAACACTTTCAAACAATGCTTGTTAAAAGAGAGAGGGGCTTAACAGTCCTGCTACACCTTTGACTCATGTGGCTAAACTCATTCACCTTTGACAAAATGAAAGCCTGCTGCCATTTTGTGAGCCTGGTTTGGCTGAAGTTTCAGTTTTGTTCTTGGAGCAAAAAAAAACAAAAACAACAAAAAACAATGCAACTACTGCGACTCCCAAAGCATCCCTCCCCACAGGCTTATTTTAATGGCCTTGAATTTTTGATATAATAAGGGAACTGTAAGATATGTTTAATTTGAGTGTAGAAGAGCTAATGGAATGCTGCTCTGAAGAGATCTGGGAGGTATTCCAGAAGGCAGGTTAAGCGACTTCTCGTATAAGTTTACCACAGACTGTGCTTCCAAAAACCTTTCAGTAGCCATATCAACTTCATCTGCTTTACCTTACAACAATCCAAAGCAGAATATTGTACTTTCTACTGCACTATATAAATATAATTTAATACTTTTAAAGTTACCTAAATACGAGAAAGTACTAATGGTTTAATTCTTAAGTATTAAAAGTAAAAAATCTTATTTCGTTTTTTTCTTTCTTTTTTTTAGGCATTCTTTATCCATTTAGTACGAAATCAACAATATATTATTCACTTTAGATTCAGATTAGATAAAAATAAATAAATAATGCAGCTCAGTAGGTAGCGATATGCACGAAGATTGTAACTCATCAGTAAAACAAAAGTAGCGTGTCACGCTTCGTACACAACATGACTTTTGCACAGATTTGCAGGATGAATCTGTAAATCAAGTCAAAGCCAGTCTGCAGATTTCAACAGGAATCAACACATTTTTACATGAGCGTAGCTTCAGATTCTGATTCCTTCCAGTTGGGTATGAAACATGTTTGATATGTTGAGCTAATTTCGGTAAAACGTATTGCTTTCGTTTTTTCAAAGATCTTCTATCAATAAAAAAAACTTCTAGGAGTCTGTTGTATTTACAGCTCCTTAAAGGAATATTTCCCCCAAAAATGAAAATTCTGTCATCATTTACTCACCCTTTTTTGTTCTGCCAAACACAAAGGAAGATACTTTGAAGAAACTTGGTAATCAGGCTGTTTTGGGACACCATTGACTTGAATTGTATTTTCCTTAGAATAGTATTTTTTTCCTAATATGGAAGTCAACCCAAAACTTTCTCTTCCTTTCATATTACTCTTTTACAGGTTTTTTTTTGGTCTACTATGTTGTAGGGAAGTAGGCATATTTGGATGCAGCTTATATCTATGTAAAAAAAAATGGTGCTAAGGCTAAGAAAGTACATATGCATAAATAATCTTAAAACCCCTGAAAGAAATGTGTCTCAGTACAGTCGGCCTGGGAACATTCGATCTTCACGTCCTCAATCAGCTGAGGATGAAACCTAACACCTTCACTGCTCATTCCAGAACACAACCCCTTACTTCCCAACACAGACACGCGTGCCGACACATGCACTTCACGGGCTGCCCTTAAATGATCATGTGATTTTCCTGTCCTCGTAGTACCCGACAGAAAAAAAACCAGTGCTGAATGAAAGCAGGTGTGACCACATCCCCCACAGCCGTACGGTACAGATACTCACAAAGCTCACACTTGAGGCCAAACGCTTTAGGTATCTTGTTCATGCGGACAATTGGGGTCTCTCCAATCCTGCTTAAAATGTTGGGAATGATACTGGGTGTCTTTGTTCTGTGAAAAAAGGGGGCATGTTAAGTGGTTACACACACACAACCACAAACACACTTTAAAGCAAACGCCAACCATCAACAAACCACAATGAAACTGAATCACTGTGACTCTGCATTCTGTGGCATTGCTTTCGGAGTAAGGCAAGGGTGTGGTAATGATTCACTGTTATATTTCCAGAAGAGTCATTTTTGCTGAAAGGAAGCTGTTGTTAAACAGGAGTTACCTGCAAGGTCATGAAGGTTTCATTTTAATATCAGGAGCATACGTCTAAAAAATACATATGGTAAGAAGTGTGTAACAAAGCTAGAGCTTTCTACTTCTACCAATATTTCAAGCAAAACCTTTCCGTTTCGGTGATGTTTTCCCTCACAAATGAATCCATTGTATTTGCTTTTCTGAATTAAAATCATGCTGTCTAGCTTAAACAAAAATGTTGACTTTTCATTGACAAATACGAGATCTGAGGAAAGCATGTTGATAATCTTACCGTTGGAAGTGCTGGTGCGGCGACTCTGTATTTGTATCACTAAGTTTCCAGGTGCATCTGCTGGGCAAATCTGGTCGAATCCATTTCCTCTCCATGCTGCCTTCTGAGCCGTTCTCAATGTGCTCTACATTCAGATTCTTCACATGGTGACCGTTTGTTTCATTCACACTTAACTTGTGCGCAGCCTTTCCGTTCAAAACAGCTTCTACGCTGATGCCAGATTCTCCATTTGCAGCATTTGCGAGGACTTTGGCAGCGTGTGGGCAGACGGGACCCGTCCCAACTGACTCCGAACTAGATGGTACTGATGGCATGGTTTACCTGTGAGAGGAAACATTTTAAGTGCCATTCACCAAGCTTTTCTTTGTATAGTACCACAATCACCTTGTAAACTAGTTCGTATACACATCATTCGCAAGCATTTCGCAACCCCTCCATCATAAATGTGGGTGTATCGCTCTAGACGTTTATTCTGACTTTCACTCTATTATGTTTAAATACTTTAAATTCTTATGCAACACTGACGGATCACAACATGCCTTAGAGTGCATGACAACCATTTAAAGTACCATGAAATTTCAAATACAACCTAAAAGATATTATTCCTAGTGCATTCCTTTTTTTTAAGGTAAACAAAGTTTCTGGCACACATAGACGTGACAAAATGTAATCTTAATGTATAATAACGCGGTTTTGTGTGCTTGTCAAAGATAGCGAGAGGAAGACAACAAAACTGAATCATTCAGAATGTCTGCAAAACCATTCACTTCTTGATAACAACATTAGATAAGACATATTAGATTAGACCTATAAAGCTCTCAATCTCAAACATGAAGATAAAAAAAGAGCTCTTATCATTAACCAAACCTCGTTCTGGTGAAAACATGAGTAAGCAAAAGTTGACTCCTAATAATAACTGATATAAAATATCAAAACCTTAAGGAGAGACATTGGATGATGAACTGGAACAGTGTCTTCCACTGACTTTTCTTTCTGTTCCAGGACATTTAAAACATTTTTTGGTCCGTTTTTTTTTTTTCTCTTTTTCAGACTTGCAAATTTGCCAGGAAGGGAATCTTATGCAATGAACCGTACACTGAAACACAACACCAGCAAAGCCTATCAGACAAAAGTAATCTTTAGAATAGAACATTTTCTGAAGACGAATTAAAAAACAAACAAACAAACAAACAATCAAGCAGTTTGCTTAATTTCAATGGCATCTCTGATGTTTTGAGTAAAGCTTTTACAACTAACTACTTGTTAAACATGAAGAAAGTTCCCAGATTGGCAAAACACCCCTGCAGCTCTCAGCATCATTAGTTACAATCACAGCAGAGTCATCCATATTTTGAAAAAAAAAGCTAAAAAAAAAAAAAAAGCCTTTAGCAATACCAGATAAAGTGGAATAAGAAACTTCTGCTTTCCACTCACAACATGCAGCGTGACTTCCCAGACAACTGAGATGATGCAAGATAAGATACAGTGGAATTGTTTAGTCATGATACTGTAACGTAGAGAAATAGTGTCTCAGAGGCGTACAACTTCACGAAATATTTATAAACTATGGAAAATGTATGGCTAAAAATTGTAAATAAAGAATTACGGGTTATAGCTTGCCTCGAAAAAAATATCTGCGACTTAACTCATCTCGAGCACTCTAAACATTTTTTTTATTTTTTTATTTATTATTTACCTACTTTCATAGCTATACATTTCACCTGCCAACGACATTTATAATGTCAGGCATTTCAGTGGAAAAAGAAAGGACAGTTTTGAAGGTGCTTTAAACGCCATTTAGCCGGCTCAAATAGAAGAGGACGGTTAACGGTTCATAATTAAAATAATTCACAAAAATTCTGCACAGCAGATGTATGCATGGAGTGTGTAACATGTAAAAGCGTCATATTAACAAAAGAACATGGGTAAAGTAAGATGATGCAATCGCGTGGCTATTGCCTTCATTGTGCTCGCGCTGATCGTGATGCTGTGACGCAGGGGTAGATTTCATCATGCTCGCGCTGCATCACTGAGGATCGTCTGAGGACAGACGTGAAACATGCGTATATACAACGTTACTAAAATATATGTATAAAACACTAGATGTGTTCCTCATCTACAAACAGTAAGCAAAAATCAGTGTGTGGCAGATTGATGGTCTTGTCGTGTCTTTGTTGTTATTAATTAAGAGGGTTTTGCGATTAAAATACGAACAGCATTTACTCACCTGACTATCAGATACAAAGGAACTTAGGAGCTGGTGAGGTCCGATTACACTGATGACCTATCCGTATGTGAAAAGAAGTCGGCTTGCCAGCTGCTCACATGCGTTAAAGAGTCACGCTGGCGTCCAATCAGGTGTCAGCATACCTTGTTGGGCTGGAGCGCTGATTGGCTACGGCGGGGGTGTCTGTTCAGTTCTCTTAACCAATAGAATGTCGGCTTTTAGTCGTGCCTTCGTCCACAGAAAACGCTGTTCCGCTAAAGGGAGTGGATGTTAGGACTAGTCTGCTTATGATTGTGGTAAACATAGCCTCGGAAGTTATCGTATTAAATTTATGGTGAGCATAAAACGTTTGATGGTTTGCCTGAAGCTCAAGAGTCTTCTGTCAAAGAAATTGAAAACAACGCGCACAAGAACAAACGGATTGGAGACAGGGTTGGATAGAAACGTGTTAATTTGTACTACAGATTAATCATAATATATACATTTAAAATGTAATGTTTATTATACCTAATGTTTCTATGTTTAATCGGTGTATTCCTCTTTCGGAAGCCAATTCACAAGTAAGATAATTTCTGCTCACAAATACCATAAATAGGATCAGTTAATAGTTTGTAATTATTGCAAGGCAATGGATAGAACATTGTTTTTCAACAGCTGTGCCGCGGGAAATTATTTAATTTCCCCTAATTGGTTTAAATATTTAACTAATAATTCTGACAAACAAAGCTATTTTGACATTGCTCCCGTTTCCCACGACATGCCTGTGTTAGCTGAGCTTCTCAATCCAGGCTGCTTTAAAAACAGAGAGACTATTGTGCACACCAGACGCGAATGAAGCGTTTAGCGCGAGTGATTTACATGTTCCAGTCAATGCAAGGAAGCGATTACTCATCCGGAGGCGCGATTCGCGTGAATTAAGCAGCGCAAATGACGTGGCGCGAGTTGACGCATCATTCTTGAAAGTTGAAAAATCTGAACTTTGGCGAAAGTTCGCGCCGCGTTAACCAATCAGGAGCTTGCTCTAGTAGTGACGTGACTATTAGCAAACGCGGAGGCTGAATTATAATTATTTTGCCACAGGTCGGATTTTTCAACTTGAGCGGTTTGCGTGAATTACGCATCAAACGCGCGAAACGCGGATGTCCGATTGCGTCTTTGCATTGACTTAACTTGTATATCACTCGCGCTTAACGCTTCATTCCCGTCTGATGTGAACGCAGCGTAAGAGCTTTTGAGGAAGAGCTTCGTGTGTCTTTTTTCAGTTCCTGCCAGGATATCAGCTCTGTGTTCATCCAAACAGAACAAGGTTTCGAACCGAATAGGTAGAAATATGAAAGATCAAAAACGTTTATTTGATTCCTATTCAAGACACTTTGATAAGAATGACGGTATATTGTTAATATAGGCTACAGTTTCATTTTTTTTTTCAGTTTCGATTGTTGGTGTGCCTTGTGATTTTTTTTTTTTTTTTTCAAATAAAAGTGTACCTTGGCTCAAAAAAGGTTGAAAAACACTGGGATAGAAGACACACAGTACTAAATGAACTAGGTTATTCGTTGGGTGACCTGATATTTGTTAGGTGGACATTGCCATTAAAATAGCTTTTGCAAAATGCATTACAGCGAATATGAGAAGTATGATCGTTTCTGCAAAAAGAAATACATTATAAATTCTGAAACTTTATTACTAAACACTGGCATTGTTAAAAGCTGTGAAAAGAATGGCATATAATAGAATACATGAGAATAACGCAAGCACAGAAAGATTGATTAAGGTATCTTTATTGAAAAGCAAACAAATCTCGCATAAAAAGGTCAGAGGACAAGAAGTCAGGGAGGAAATAAATTCAACATCACATTTCATCAGGAAAGACTAGGGCAGGACTCGGGGATTGAATGTTGTTTTCAAGAAAAAAAAAAAAAAAGGACATTTTTAAAAGCGTCCAGAGCGTTCTCTATCTCTTGACCTCCGTCTCTCTCTTTCTCTTCCACCTCCTCTATTGCGTTCTCTAGAGCGAGAGCGGCGTTCACGGGAACGTGAACGGGAGCGATGCCTGAGAGAAGAGAAAATACAATTTACTATAGAGTAAAAAAAAATTAAAAACTTTCGAATCTTAAAACATCTGCTTCCGCAAAATATTAACAGATAAGAAATGTTTTCTGATCAGCAAATTGGTTATAAAGCATTTACTTAAATAAATAGAACTAAATTTTAATTATTTTAAACACAGGCGCGGTGAGCAGAAGATATTTTAATATAAAACATTTAAAAAAAGATCTTACCAACCCCAAACCTTTAATGGGTATTTTTGTTTCACAAAAGAAACAGCCAAAATGTTAAAAGGTTAACTATCTGCACAAACTGAGTATGTTGTTGTAATAAAGATCTCTTATCTTTATAACAGGAAATAAGCATAAAAAGAGCTCATAGACTCCTAATGGCAGCAATGTGAGAGTGTTCTGTAATGACGTTTAGTCTTTTGAGGAGTTTTAAATCAGACAGACCTCTTCCTCCTGCGCCCATACAGTTCTCTTCGGAGTTCTCTTGAGATTGGCTTCAGGTGCATGAAGTTGCAGAAGCCTCCTCGAGTGCACTCTCTGCAGGAACACACAAGTACTGCAATCAGTCTTCACCTGAATCAACGCATCTCGTGTAATGGGACAGTTGCTCTGGTTTAGGCACCAGGAATCAGTAAACATATTTCAAGAGGCAAGGGAAGGAAACATTAATCTGTGGGAATGCAGCATTAGAGAGCACAGTGCTGTTGTGTGTTCCTGAAGAAGTGAAGATGTGCAGCACTCTCTAATGGCGCTCTTCCACTGCGTGGCACGACTCGGCACGTTTAGTACCGCCTTAGAGAGGGGGCGGGATTATTCACGTGTCGTTATAGTCGCGCCGCCTCTACTGCCGTGACATCATCGTAAACGCGCCACAAACAAACACACAACAATGGAGCATAACGACGGAATGGTGTTCTTCTTTCTCGGCATGTGGATGTTCGTTGGCTACCAAACGAGAGGAACATCTGTAATTCCTCAATAGACCACGAAACAGCCATTTTTGGTTGAAACGCACAAAAAGGTGCGTTTCTTCAAACAAAAAAAAGTTGCGTCTGATCCTTCGCTGGCTGTGCTGATTTAAATCTAGCGGGTTGGTTGTGTCTCGTGTCGCAAGTTCAGTAATGACGATTTTCTCCGGCCAATCAGTGACCAGCAGAGTTTACACGTCACGTTTTGGTAACGGTTCGGCTCGCTCGGAACCTCGGCTGAGGTGGTACTAAAAAAAGGACCAGGTACTGTTCCCAGTGGAAACCCCCCCCCAAAAGTGAGCTGTACAGAACCATGCCGTACTATGCAGTGGAAAAGCGCCATAATTATTCAGTCTCTTACCCCATTTCATACTGTCGACAACAGGCCTCTCTGAAATCAGTGACAGGAGAAAGCTCAGCATGGATGGGCTGGCCATTAAACCAGCGGTTATTCAAGTTAATCACCGCTTTCTCAGCATCTTCCTCACGGCGGAACTACGCACAGATAAAGCAAAAATACAAATTACTACTAATAATAATCCTCATTATGATTCGGGTATCTTCTTGATAACACTAGCTGTATGCAAACAGCACATAAAAATGTAGAAATGCATTTATCTGTGAAATCCTTATTTATTACAAGGTCAACAAACAACAATCAATTATAGTAGTAGAAGGAGTAAATGGAAACAAATTATTGCAATGTAAATGCGCTGCAAATTCTCTCACCTTCACGTAGACGTTTCCCACCAAGTGATCACCTAAATTATCACACACATTCATCTCCTCAACCTCTCCATATTTTTCTTCCATTTCAGTGAAGACCTCCTGTAAACAAAGAATTTAAAGTGATATTGGAGCATTAAATCAACAATTAGTTAGGTTTTTGTTTTTTGCCTAAACATAACTGATGTAACAAACAAGGCCAGACTGCATCTTATATATCTCTGTCCCATCATTTGAGATCAATCATGTGCCATAAAACATACACCTCCATTCAAAAGTTGGGAGTTAGTAACATATTTGAATGACTTTGAAAGAGTCCTAGGCTTTCTAGGTCTGTATTTCCTTTGTTAAAACCGTGAAAATATTGTAAAGCGTGTTACAATTTAAAAACAACACTTCTACTTGAATACATTTTAAAATGCAATTTATTCCTGTGATCTAAGCTGAATTTTAAGCAGTTGTCAGTGTCACGTGATCCTTCAGAATTCCTTCTAATATGATGATTTGCTGTTTAGGAAACGTTTCTTATTATTGGTGAAAACAGTAGTGCTGCTTCATATTTTTGAAGAAAGCATGGTACATTTTTACAGGAATTTGAGGAAAAAAAGTTTAAAGTAGAAATATTTTGTAACGATACAAGTAGAGGGCTGCTTTTAACTTCTGTTAAAAAAAAACAATCATTTTTGAAGTCTTTACCAGATTTCCCCAGCAAAATATCTGATATATAAAAGATCTAGCTTGTGAAATAATGTAAAATAGAGACCTAGACTGAATATGTCCTTTGTTGTAAATGTACTTGGTAAATCCATTGTTTCTCTGATTGTGGGAGTTCTGTAGTGGCTGGAATCATATTTAAATAGAGGTTGTTTTAGGCATGACTGGTCATTCTTACCATCTCCCCATAACTTTTCAAAGACAGTCGACCTACCTCGAAGAACTCATCATAGTGTTCCTGCATCTCCACATCACTGACAGCATCTGATGAGAGAGAGAAGACACATGAAGTCACTTACAATAATGACTGCAGTAACTCCTGCATGCTCTTTGTTTCTGGCAAATGTTAGGCTGTGCATATGAGTGAGACTTACTTATGCCATCCGCAGACTGAGCTGTGTTTTGTGGGTTCCGGTAAATGTTCAACAGAGCAATGGTCTGAAACGAATCCAAAGCGCATTACAATACAAATCTAACACAAAATTCCACTAATAAGTATATTAGAGTATCACTGGAGTACCTGACTGAACGTGGGCTTGTTATGGAGTCTAGAGCATCGGTCTCCATGGCGACATGCTCCAATTTTAAAGTAGAAAGAACAGTTGACCCTTTTGAAAACAAGAGAGCGGGTCAAAATACAAACACTTCTCACACATGCTAGTTTGTTTGGATTTCAGTTCACACGACTATTTCTTTCCACGGTATTAAAGTGCAAAATAACGAGAAATCAAACGTAGGTTATTAAAACTACACCTGGAATGTAAAGACGATGCGCTTTTGTAGTGAATCGTATAACGTTAATGTTAAACGCGGTCGATCAACATGCAACACAATGAATGAAACTCAACGGAGCTAAGCTGAAGCAGAGGACCACGATACAAAATTAAAATAAGCATAAAGTATAATGATTGTTCAGCATATGATCGCTTTGCGGTGTGATGTAAATATTTAGCATCATTATTGTTGTTTTACTAGACGCGAGGTTGGCAAACAGGTTAGTAATGACCACGCGAGCCGTGGGATAGAACATACTACTAACGTATACTTAAATTCTACCCATCATCACCAATTTGTAACAATGCATACGATTGCTGAGAATAACGAAATGCACACAATATTTCGAGATTATTTCAATTACTTACTTGTCTTTTTCTGTGCCGAAAATCGACGCCAAGTATTCGGCCATTTTGAAAAAAGAAAGACGACGGGCGGTTTTTCTTCTCCTGGAGAATCAAGAGTTGAGAGGAAAGCGGAGGGAGCGAGTGGCGCCGCCTAGTGCAGCGACGCGCGCACTGCAGGGCAAAATAATTCAAACCTGCACGTCTGCACGAAATTGGCGGGAATTAAGTAAGGAATTAAACGACTTTAGTTTCTAATACAGTTTGTTTATGGCTAGAAGATTGCAACAGTGATTGAAATGAAACATGTCACAAATGTTATATGTAGGCAAATTAGCTTGTGTGTCACAAATTCAATTTAAAACCCAGATTTATTCAGACACCCACCCTCAACATGTCTCAGACGAACAGTTTATTCGCTATAGTTTAGAAAATTTTGAAATATGACACTTCTAAAAAAAAAAAAAAAGAAACTTTCTGAAACAAATTCAGCTTAATAATGACCGATAACATAGATAATTTTGTTCGGTCTGGTGTATAAAGGTCACATTAGCAATAAAAGTTTGCTTTAAAAAAAAATAAAAAAAATAATAATAATAATTTGTGTGCATGTCACAGTTCACTTTACCAGTCACAATGACATTCACTTAAAAAAAAACAAAAACAAAAAAACAAGACTACTAAAACAGAGCCAGGTGGTAAAAACTTTTTTAATTAGATTTTATGGGGTTACATTTATTTAGTCTTGTGAGAAGCATGCAACTCTTATGTAACCTCTGAAGGGCAGCAGCAAAAAAAAAAAAAAAAAAAAAACATGATATTTGGGCAAAATAAGAAAAATGTAAACATCTCCATTGTGGTCAAGTTTTCAACCCCCAGATCTTAATACATGTTTTTTCCCTCTGGAGTATCTGTGAGTGTTTGTGAGTGTTTAGGGAGCCCAAGATTTATGGGATGTTGCTGTGAAGCAGTTTTGTTATAACTGTACATGTTGAAATTGTGCTGATCAGAGGAAGTGTGAACACTGAGACAAACGCAACTATTGTTCAATAAACTGTTACTTTTTGCCATCATTACTTTGTCTCCTGCTTCTGCTCTTCTCTGACTTTTCTTGGTCAACATCTTGACTGACATAAGACTCATTTTGGGTATCAACATCTCTTCTGACTAATTGTTCTGTTGCTGGCCCGACAGATATTTTCTGGCGGGATCTGGCACCCAGGGCTGGATCCTAAATATTATCTGTCATGGAGACCATTAACATTTCTGTTATCTCTATATGAGCTGAGTCCGGATTGTATTTCGCACGACTAGATAATGAAATGTCCCAGACCACTGGACTTGACAGTAAATCCAGTAAAGACAAGGGTGACTCCAGCAGGTGTCTTCTCCTGGCTTAACTACTGCAAAGCAGAAAGTGTTCAGTTTTGACACTTTATGAAAATTCAGTATGTACTGTGGGAGTAGCTTGCGCTGTAAAAAATTACTGTGGTTTTAACGGTAAAACACTGTAAAAATGCAACGGTAAAACCAGCTTAACGGTTAAAATTTCCTACGAAAAACTATAAACATTCCCAGAATTCCCTGCATTGCATTTAAAAATCTTCCCATTTTTGTTTGAATTTGAAATCGTCTTATTTTTTTCTTATGAGTTTGTTTATTAGGGTTGTTATTAGGGTTCAATTCAAAAATTCAATAGGTTGGTATGTTAACATTATATGTTAAAGAAATTACGTATGTACGGTATGTAACTGAAAAAATAAACTTAAAAACCCTAAAACCATATTTTTTTTACTGTAGAATTAAGGCAACTACAGTTGCCAGTTTTTCATTGTAAATTAAAAAAACGTTTACAGTGTGGCTATACTTGAATCACTGACAGAACAACTGAAAGAGTGCGTTAAGATCAAAAAAGCAGAACAAAGAGACTGCTGAGCACTGTCTATTTTGCCCCAGAGGACCTTTTCTCTTGTAAGCCGGATGGCTAAGGGCTCATATTCTAAACACATCGTTTGATGTAAATCTGTTGATTTAGTTAAAGTGGGTTTTTCCTGTTGCACCTCTTTCACTGCTCTATCCAACTCCACAAGAGGAGTTGAAGCCCTGTCTGTCTTACGTTTGTAAGTGCGTGGCATGATGGGTTTTGGTCTAAAATTAAGAATGTGACATTTAAGTATAGTTTATTTTGTAACTTATTTTATGTAGCCATTGAAGGGCAGTACTTCATAAAAAAAATAAAACAATATTTTTAAGCAAAATAACAAAAATGTATGCAGAATGATGTGGTTTCCTTACTGACACAGAGAGTACCAAAAAATAAATAAAAATGATGCATCAATTCACATAAATTGTAAAGAAGTTATTATACACTGTTTCAAATCAGCTTTGCATTACATTTATGTTACAAATAAGAGTTCTGTTTGCAGGTGCAATGGTAAAAGCTATGTCCACACGGCAGAAATGATTAACGTGTGCAGTTTTAGATGTTTTCTGGCTCATAAATTGGATAAATACTATCCATAAATTGGATAATTAACTGCAATTATAAATGCATGGCCTACATAATGTTTTGATATATTAAACATAAAAATACTGATATTTGAAGTGATTTAAAACACGACAAAAGGGCTGGCAAAAAATCTATGTGGGAACTTTAAACTGCCAATAGGGGGCAATAGGTGCGCTCTGTAGAGGCGTTTTGGACGTTTTTTTTTTTTTTTTTGCAAAAACCTTGATCATGTCAAATTGCACATCGTTAAAACAACAATTAAGATATTATTACCAGTGTTGGGGAAAGTTACTTTTAAAAGTTATACATTACAATATTGTGTTACTCCCTAAAAAAAGTAACTAATAAAGTTACTTAGTTACTTTTTATGGAAAGCAATGCCTTATGTTACTTTGCACGTCCTGATTTTGCTGAGTTATGCGTGTTCCTGGGTCAACATATTTTGTTGACCCTGGAACAACATTTTATTC
>JAUCMU010000072.1:1117552-1128471 GCA_032275025.1 Enteromius treurensis
TTGTGAACAAATTAACCATTAATTAATGCTTAACTAATGCATTATTCTGACCCCCTATTCTGAAGTGTTACCAAATATTCTTTATGGAACAATGTAAACCAATAAAGAATCTTCATTTACAAGGGTGTATGTCACTATAGACAAACTGTTTTATTATTGAAAAAAAGGAAAAATTGGCTTTGGCAGTGAAGTCAAAAAGAGGTTTTATGGAAAGACCCTCATGGATAGTAATTTTACTGTCAATACTGTCAGGTACTCGGAAAAGCTGGATCCTTGCCTGACCAAGCAGCTGTTTCTTATCTACATTTACATTCTCTTCCAGAATCCACAATGCAAGTACGCACTATACAAAACCTCAACTAAGCTGATGCGTTTTATAGTTCCCACAGCCTTAATTGTTATGAGCCAAAGAACAGAACGTGATGATACACTGTTATCAGTGTTATCAGTCAGTGTTTCAAAGACTATATATATATATATATATATATATATAGTACATTCATTATTCCTTAAAAAGTATGACTTGTCTTTCTAATGCATGTTAATTAAATACAATACAGTATAAATCACTGCATTAGACCTCCAAAAAGCACTGAAAGTGAAAAACTGAAAGTGAGCAACTGATGGACTGATGTTTTACCAATGTCTTATCATGTTTCTGTACCTGACCCATGATCATTTCAGTTGTATTGCTGTCTATGGAGGGTCAGATTTCATCAAAAATATCTTCATTTGTGTTTCGAAGGTTTTACAGGTTTGGAACAACATGAGGGTGAGTAATTAATGACAGCATTTTCATTGAAAGCATGAATGTTCAGTGTTAAAGTCATGTACAGTACATGCATCCTCTAAATACATCTCGTCCAAGACTGACCTGTGACAGTAAGACAGGTTTGTCCTTCCCTTGAACCTTTGGGATGAATATCAAAGATGCAAGTGTAGCAGCCCTCATCCCTGTAGCTGACCCGTTTGATGGTGATGGCGCTGGCATCTCGTGGTGAAGAAGCTAGCTCCACATGCCGCTGTCCACTCACGCTGTCTTTTTCTCCAGGCTGGTAGGTTATTAGTGTCTGGTTCTGCACATCCAGCCAGCGGATCTGATGAACCGATTCTCCTCTGGCCTTGACAAGAGTACAGCTCAGAGTGAAAGGCTGCTCAACCGGGGCTTCCACACGTATCGGAGCTGAAACCCTGCCTGAGACACAGCATTACTGAAACCCACTGCTTACACACAGAACTAGAGATTACTACTATCACACACCTTGTAGTTGGGACACCATTACCAAAGACACACAGATCTGTAGACATCTTGGCAAAGAGACCACAAACATTTTAGCCTAGTGGAAAGGAAATACAGCATTATTGCACCAAATTATGGGACACAGCGATAAATCCATAGTTTTATCTGTCTTTAAGAAGTTAGTACCCTTTATTTTCAGAGGGAATTTAACGGTCCACCTCAGTCTTGTGGGGTGAAAAGACAATAAATTCTGTCAGTTAGGAACGTTTCCAACATCTTACTGAAGGGCTGCCATCTGTGTTCACATATTACAAACATGTAGACATTACAAGACATATACAGTGTTTGTTTATACAAATATAAATTGTACATGTGTATGAATTTCTTTACCAAAGCAGCCAACAAGCATCCAGTATCAAGCTCATATAAAACTTATACATTTGTGCTACAGTATTTCAAAGTTTGGATGACTTCACTATTTTTCCAAAAAATGCAGAATATGTATGTCTAGCATTTAACACCAATAGTGAAAATGCTTATTTCAGAGAACTATTCACTCATTTGTCTTTGAGCCGTTTAATCCATACTGTAACTACACCACAACAATGATGATATTAAAAATTAATATCATTTAATTTTAAATTTGATTTATTTGTTTTAGGAGACCAAATATATTATATAACATATGTACATAAATATATATAGTTGTCAACTTTCAAAGTGGATCAAAACCTTTCAGCAAATTTGTCCTAAGACATGTTTTGTTTTTGATTTTAGGATAACTTTGATAAAAGGTTTTGATTCACTTTTGATCTTTATTATAACAATAGTTTTCTGTTATGCAAAATATAATTTAAATACTGATATAAAATCTAAAGATATATAAGATAAATATTTGACCGTGATAAACTGATCGTTAATAAACTGACCATTGGCTAATACTCAAATATTAGAATCATCTGTTCATCCAACAGTGGCAAAGTTTATCGAAGTAATTTAAGATGCGTTACCGATAAGCATAAGTGATTAATATGATATTTTGACATACCTCCATGTGGTGTTGATGCCCTCTGCCCTCCGATGCACAACACACTCTTCAACACATTCAACCAACTGGACTGCAAACGGCCCTTTCTCCACCCATCACTAACACACTTCATATGCCGAGTCAAGCACGTGGTGGCTCCGTCTCACAACTCAATGAAGCTGTCTATGTGGACAGCACCATCAGATATTATAGGCCTCTCAGCTCACACACACACAGATAGCTCTGACTCAAATGGCAATAATGGCCTAACATGAATCTCAAAATTCAAATTATCTGTTTATAATTATATATGAAATTATATTATTATAATAAAACTATCATAAAAATGTTTTAAAAAGTCCCATTTTATAGTGCACAATAGACACTTAAGATTAAGTATTTCTGTAAAGACACATGGGAAGAGTCTCAGTCTGACCTCTAGTGTTCAAAATGTTTTACTCACTGTAAATAAAATAAAATAATAGATCCATCTGTCTATCTAAGATTCATCCATCACTTTTCAAAAGAATAAAAGATATGTGAACAAAATGCTCTTTGCAATCCATATACAGTACATCACCCAACACAATATGCCAAACAACAGTGGGACATTAAACATTTGATGTGAAAACATTTAAAGTGTTGTAATTTATCTAATTTTAAACATTAAAATGCACACCTTACTGATTATGTGTACTGCAAGCAGCCCAGAATACAAACACAGTGCACTAAAAGTGTTCTTAATAGCCTATGGTATGGGTATTATATGTTAAAGTGTGCTTTACTTTGTTGTCATCATTTACATAAATAAAGTGTCCTACACCCATAGCAATATTTGGTTTTATTGTAGTCCTAAATAGCCAAATACATACATCCATACATGTTGTTGTATATTATATATTGTTGTGATGTTGTTATATGGATTTGTCAAGAAATAAAAGAAATCTGTAAAGAAATTATACAGAAGAGTGGCAGCCTTGACCACAGCACATCAAAGTTGTCACACATATTCGGAGCTCATCTATCATATTCACATTAAATAAAAAAAAATTGACATAAATTTCCCACTTTGTTACTTCATCTATTGTTTAGTTTGTTGGTTTAAGCAACAACTGAACTAGCATTCATTTAGTAAAGTACATATTTTTACAATAAAAAAGAGGTCAGTAAACCACTGTTGTTACAGCAACTATAGCAATAGACAGATCACCACAGAACCGCTGCTGGAAGCTGGAAGGCAGATTACAGACCTTTCAGACCCCTGTATTTGCTCTCATTACAGTAAGAGGAAACCAGAGGTCTTCAAAGATAATTTGCAACTTCACTCTCTGGTGGGCAAAGACTGAACTAGGCCAATGTTCAATATCCACACAACAACAGAGATAGAATTACTAAATCATCAACTACTACATTGCAGATAAAAGTGTTATCATTAAAAAAAATAGAGGTATTTATTTATAGTAACACACAACACTTAAATAACAAGGGATGATGTTTTTGAAGGCTAAAACTCACTGTTATGAAGTCAGTGGGTTTTTTAATAGGTTTTTGGTCCAATTTCTAAACTTAGGTTATAACAGAAGCCTGATATATGTTTTATTCTACACAACATAAAATACATCAGTAGTACCCCACGCAACCTTTTTTAAAAGCTTTAATGTGTCCTGAAAAAGACTAGCAAGTGCCTAAATGAGACTACAGATGCCATTCGGGACATTAAATATTGTTAGCTAAACAGGAAAACACATCTACTCACTAGTTCACTTTTATATCCTCACTCTGTTGATGATCACGCTCTTGCAAAATATTCAAGCTCAAATTTTCAAAAAATTAAAAAAATTAAAAAGTGAAGCTGAAGTCACATGGCCATGGATCATTTACAGTACAGACTATGTGTAGCTTTTAACATCATATTATTTTTATGCTTTAAAATACATTAAAGTTGTTTGCATTTACAAAGACTATGTTGACAACCACATGTCTAAGAATCTTCTTTTCTGCAAATATCAAAAAAACATAAAAAATTCCTAGTGGCCTTTTGTCGATAGAACCAGAGTGATGCAAACTTCTAGGTTGGCCATGTCAAGATCAATGTAGCAACCTGTACAGAGGTAGTTTATTTGCTGTAGCAGCATCCTGGGCTTTTATCTCCTTGCTAATCCGGGGGTCTTTATCAGGTTTTATTATCTTGCGCTGTGCTTCCCACCTGTGACCTTTTATTTCCTTGAATTATAACTTATTCTGTTGACATAGATGGGTTCAGCTGCAAAAAAAGGGCAAATGCAAAGTACATTATGAGTAGGCAGTAGCATGGAAAACAACTCAGACTTTTTTTTTTTAACTTATTTAAATAAAGTAACATCCTTAAAATACAACACACATAAACTGCACCAACTGAAGTGAATGACTGAGTTTTAGTTTGTGAACAATTTCTTTCAAAAGTTTTTTGGGAAATTTTTACAGAGAAACTTGAGCCATTTTAGATCCAATTTCAGTCAACTCAAAATGTGTACAAATTCTGTGAATACAATGTTACATTTTAGTCTATTCCTTACACAAAGCTTTAGCCAGACAAAGCTATTGCTATAGTGCTTGATTGTCATATGGAACAAACTTATTATAGTTAAGCTTATTATATAATAATATTTTATTCTTCTTCTTCTTCTTTAATTTCTGGTCAGAACCACACCAGTTGACATCGCATTATATGGAAAAGAGCAGTCAGGACATAACAATAAATATATGTTGTGTTTTATGCAGGAAAGAAGGTTACATGAGGATAAGTAAATAACAGTAACATTTTAACTTTCATCTATATGATAAATATAAAAGAGGAAACTGATCATTTACAACCACACTTACCTGAAGGGTTGCAACACTTTTTTCTACATTTGAAGATGAAAATAGTGGCTACTATTAAGAGTATTGCAAGTGTTGAGCACACAGGTATTGCAATCAAAGCTGTTTCAGTAACATTGGGCTCTACAGGGAAAGGAAAATAAGATGTATGATGCCTGTAAAGATTCAGCATTGTAGAAAGTCCAATATACAGTGTCATTTTGGCTTTGCAAAAATAATAATAAAATAAAATATAACTCTTTTAAAATGTTTCACAACTCATCCTTAATTGGCTAGTGACATAGTGTAGTTGCATATTATATATTAAAATCCTTATGTTCACGTGACTGAAAAAGATTTTCTAGGCTAAAAGATAAACTGTGACTTTTTCATCTAATGTTAAACTAATATAAAATTCAATGAATTAAAAGGTACCTGATGATGCAAATGTTGTGTTGTATATTTTGCTGTTTGATTCAGTCGTTGAGTCTTCCGATGAGAAAACAGAAGATTAGTAGCCTACCAACAAATTTACAAACGCCTGAAAGCATACGTAGATCATAATCAAACTTTTTAATGTAACATAGATATTACTCTATCCTAATGATCATGGAATAATTGACGGAGTGGCAGTTAACGTCACCTCGGGTGTGCAGTATTTTTTATAATAATTCAACGTCTCAATTATTCCACTAATAAAAACCTCCCATACCTCAAGACATCGATCAAAAGATATATTTCATTGTATTTGTCTGGTTTGTATACTTAAAACGCTATTGTGAGAAGGATTCTTCCACATGCCTCCGAGTCTGCATCTCTCAAAAGCGTTAGGCTAAAACAGTGAAGTTTTAAGTTCATTTTCTTCACTAACAGCGTCGTTGTTACCTCGCTTGTGAGAAATCAAGTTGATGTTAGCCGTCAGAGTATTGCTGACAACACTAGCGGGACACCTTAGAACGTTCGTTAGCCAATCAGATTCAAGCATTCTACGACTCGTAGTGTCATATTCTAATTTGAAAGAGAAATGAAGAGAAAGGTACCATGAAGTACTTGAAGATAAATCTGCTCTATCCATATCCTTTGATCCTGGGAAATGATGGTGCAAGAGTAGTTCCCGGAGTCTTCATCTTTTACATCTTCAGTGCTAAGTGTACCATTTTTCATTATTCGCATTTCAGTCCTCCTGCTGAAAAGTTTTGATTCCTGTTGATTAATTAGATTTATCTTGGCCAGTAAGATTGTTTTGTCGACGGTGTGGTATTTCCATTCAACTGAATTAATGGAAGCCCCCAGTGGAAGTTCAGGAAGAGGAAACATTACAGTCTGTCCCTTCGATATCGTTACGAGAGCACCTTTTACATGAGAGAAAATCAAAGTCAAGAATCGGTCACTTAGTTGAGCCATTAGATTCAGAACAAAAACCCTTGAAGATGCTTCATGTTTGAACACATTTAACAAAAACTATGATTTTGAAGAGAGAACACTTGGAGAGTTTGCATCAGGGTGCTGTTTAAGTAAGTTTGAAGGTCTGCGTGGGAATTGAAGAATATGACTAGAGTGATTTCTGTGCTAAATTAAAACTGTAGGATGAAAATTGCAAGACTGAATATTGCTAAATGGTTATATTTGATTAAGCTTTTAATATATCCTGTATTTTTGTTTACAAGAAATGGTTGTATCTATCTAGGGTTCTCACAACACTTGCTTAACCACTTCCTTGACTTCTCACAGCTGGACAGAAATAGACTAGTATAGGCCATCAAGAGTCTCAGGACGATTAAAAGCAGCTTTGATGTGTCACACCGAAAGCGGTATTTAGCAACCAAATATTAGTTTTTTATTTTAACATATCTTTTAAGGCAGCCAGTGATATTTTCTAACTAATTGTGGTCATTGTCTGACAGTCCAAAAGCCATTTTTCACAACATTAGGTTATTATTAGATTATAGGTGTAGATGAATCCTGAATTTACTCACATACACTTTTAAAAAGGCAGACGGGAGTTTTAATGTCATGAAATGAAGTTTTATGATATTTAATCATAACCATATTCGATTCCTTAAAGAACCTGTCAAAGTTTTTAAAGAACTATATTTGTTAGTATGAAGAAGAAGAAAAAGAAAGAAAAAAGCTTTTTTTCACTATAAAGAATCTTTTGTTCAATGAAAAGATTCCATGGATTATAAAGATTCTTTCTTCATGGAAGTATCAGTGCCAATAAAGAAATATAGTTTTTATAATGTGGGTGAAGCAGTGTATCTGTGTATCTGCAGTGTACCACAATACACTGATAATATCCACACACACACAAAAAAACAGCATAACTGCATTCCGGATTAAAGATTAATGTAAGATAAGACACTGGAGGGCTGCCATGAGAGAATATTTAACAGTAGCCAACTTAAAATTAATGTACATAAGATTAGAACTCTTACCCAAAGTCAGCTGCAAGAGAGTACAGAAGATGATGTACTGATAATTTCTCATCCCCGCTGAAATCCACCATAAGAAAATGTGTCTGACATTAAGACTAATGCTTCTTTCTTGTGCTTTACCAACTCTATAGCTTCCTGCTAGTAGACAGTGCTACAAAGTTATGGTGGAATTATTGTATACACATTTTTTGAGTGTTCATTTTTTTTTCCCCCAGCATCAAGGCACTGTAGCTGTTTTGTACTTTAATGTGTTGTCATACTGACCCCTAGAGGGCTGACGGTGACAGTGCAAAGGAAGAGCTGACTGAACCTAAATCTACTCAAAGATGTCAAAAAATAAAGAAGCTTTTTTTGTGGTTTGCTATTAATACAAGCTACACTTGTAGGCAGTTTCCAAACGTAAGTCAACTGTAATTTCTAAATATTATAAAACCAGGCAAATTTCCTTTCAATATCTCATTGACGTGTATACTGTAGTTAGAGAGAGTATTATCAGTATCTACCTTGTGGTCTTAAAGGAAATGCACAACTTCCTGTGCCTAAGCAGTGCATCAACTGTCAGAAACCGAACGTGTATCATATTTTTGAAGAAATGGGTACATTTTTTCAACCATTTGAAATTGAAAGGAAATAACAGGCACTGTATTTGTTTTCCTGGGCACAGCTATTTGCATACCTATGATGTATAAAAGATTAGTGAAAATAATAAAGCAGATCTGTCACAGAAAAGCTCTCACGGAACACCAACTGACACACTCACACACACACACACAGCTTATAAATCATTTAAAATGATCTATAAGCTGTTTTTCCTGAGGTGCATTGTGCACAATATCAAATCGTTCATGTTTTACTTACTAACTGTACATTTGGTCCTCCTCCCAATGTATACACAAGTACACACACACACACACTATAAGGACAGGGGACAGCAGAATGATGTGTGAACGGACACACATGAAAATATGCATGTCTTCATATCATGCACTCGAAGGCAAATGAAACCACAAGAGACAGGAAATACAAGTGAAATACAAGCAGTCTGTTGTTTGACCGCTGTACACAACGAATCACTCTCTCGAACCCTCGCTTGTATCTTATTCTGCCTGGGAGTTTAGAAACTTTGGGTACAGACCGCACTGTTTCAGCAGTTTGCAGTTTGTGGTTGTAGCTTCAGTATTTATATCACGGCATACAACCCATATTAAGCTTTTTGGAGCAATGGGAAGTTGCAACCAAAGGTAGGTCAACTTTATTTTAATGTACTGATACCATAGCAGTCTATTTAGTTATGTTTTTGTATTTTATATTTTATATCTACACTGCTTATTATGACAGTCTTCCATTGATTGCTTTTTTGTAATGTTTCTGAAATAGAAAATTATATGAGATTGTGTATAATTGACACATGTTTTAATTCTCAGAAAGAAGAAACCTGAAAACACTGGTAAGCAAATACTTCAGCTGACATATTCTGATAAAGCATGTTCCAGCTAATAGAGCGTATTAATGAGGAAGTGTCTTACATGTTTTAGTGGACCTTTGACTGTGAACTCAAGCAAGCATACAGTTTTATGTCAAGGTTCAAACTACACACTTGTGTGAACTTCTGTTGCTGACAGCTAATTAAAGTGCTTCAGTTTTGTGATGAAGTAGGCCTGTATTTAAGCAAAGATATGATTATCATTGTATACAGTGAATAGACACTGTTCGGTTATATGTACATTTATGTTTTATTGAGCAGATAATGACAATCAGATAGAAACGGCAACAGACACAAAGGTAAGAATATTATTATTTATTATTTGACTAAAAACCACTTGTTTTTGCTCTCTTAATGAAGGCAGTATGAATGCTGCTTTAGTTTCATACAGCTCTTATATTTCTAGTACTGATGTTCTGATAACATCATGTTAAAAACAGGTGAGTGTTAGTTAAATCTAATGACAGTTTTATCACAGATTATTCAAAGATGTTCCGTCTTCCAAAACAACAAGAAATGTCTTGTTGCTTGTTTTGCATTTTTGTGCTTTACAATGTCTGCTCTGAATGACTCTCTTTACTGTAATATTCAAATGATAAACATTTAGTCACATTGGTTTTTCCTGTTTCTCCAAATGATGCTCTCAATGACACAGAAATAGAATCCAGGAAAGTGTGTCAAAGCAAATGACCTTCAACCTTGAAAAGCTGGTAAATGCATTTGAAAGACTTTAGAATTAACTAAATAGACATTTTCAGTGCAATTCACTAATCAACTAATTATTTAGAAAAATGTCATTTTTGCAATTCCTTCCCTTATTAAAGAAGAGCTCTGACCTCAAGAAATAGTCATGCAGGATGTATTGTTCACTTACATAATGACTCAATCTTTTTGTCATAAATGGTTGTTTTATTTTTCAAAAGCTTTTTCTATTCGAGTATTATTTTGTCATAGTACTGAAATTAAAGGGTGCCTTACTGTTCAGACAGTCATTTACAGTAACTGACAATGTTTTGTTTCTGACAAGCCTCCAGGGAACAATAACGTCATTTCTAATGGTCTAAATTAAAGTGCGTTTACCGATAATCAAGCAATGTCTGCAATTCCTATTTCTACGTTTAAAATAATGAAGAGAGGGGAAAACAAATTATGGCAGAGGCCATTTTATTTGTATTATTAGACATCTGATTTTCTGACTGGTCGAAGACTGGTCGTTTACATAAAGTATATTTTATTTTTATTGTTGTTTTAAAATAATAACATTGTGTAACAATGACAGCAAAAGCTATTTTATTTTTTATTATTTTTATAAGGCTACCATATATAAAATTTTAAGTGCTGTCAAATGATTAATCGCAAGCACCCAAGCATGTTGTCACACTTACAGTGTCAGAAGGATGAGAGATAACCGTGAAACACAGTGGAATCCAACACAAGCGTGAAAGTATACACATGTACAGTATAGACAAAGAACAGACGATATACTGAGAACTCAACGCAACTAATAAAGGGTAACTAATGAGGGACAGACAGGTGAAGATAATCAACTAACAATCTAACTAAAGAAAACATAGTTTTAATGCTTATTTCTGTTTTTAAATGAAGAAATAATTTTTATTTGTATTATTAGGTCCCACTTTATATTAAGTGTCTCTAATACCTGTGTACGTACATAGTAACTAGATGTGTATCTAGTATGTAACCACAGTGTAAGTACACATTGCTACATAGTATCTACAGCAGTAATATTTCTGTAACTACACACATGTAACAACTCTCAGAATGGTGTGTGCAAGTACAAATGTGTAACTGGACATTAGTAACAACACTTTTTTCACTTCACTAAGTAGTCATGTAACAGGGATTACATAGCTACATTTTGTAACAGCAGTATGT
>JAUCMU010000072.1:1146507-1163454 GCA_032275025.1 Enteromius treurensis
TTTAACTCTATTTAGAGAGGGACCAAATGTTATCTGAATAGAGTCAATTTTACTCAGGGGAATTTGCTGTGTGAGTATTTACAAAGCAAATCTGCAGGTAAAATTACAATAATGTGACTTGACTTGGACTTGACTTGACTTGCCCAAGAAAAAAAGACTTTACGACTTACAGGAGACTTGAGACTTACTTGAGACTTGCACATGTGTGACTTGGTCCCATCTCTGATATTTATATGATTCAACTTAAGATTGCGCTGGAATGATTAACCCTTACAGTATAAACGTTGGGGCTATTATCAATGTCTGAAAGAACATTGTTACACCTGTTACTTTTTCATCTTTCCAATAAAAAGCACGTTTTTCATGCAAAGGGCTATGGCCAAAGGTGTAAAATGAGCCTAAACCACTCTATCGCGATCTTAAGAAGAATAATATAAACATTAAAATAACATCAACGTCTACGTTCACTATATTTTCCAGTCTCTGCTGTAGCCCCGTGGCCTAAGTTCCCATAATGAACCGCCGCTGTGACGACACATTCCCATGCTCTATAAAAAAAAATAGACCGAAAAACAACAATTCAATTTTTGGCAATATAGGACAGTTTGGAGCTTTAGTTTGGAGGGGAGGATGTTGTGAGCAAAGAGACTTCTATACTCTTTGTCGTGTGTTTGTTTTGACCGCCCTCTAGCGGTGTGATAGCGGTAGTGACGTGCTCGGATGTTTACGATCTCCATGGTAACCACTACCCCAATCTCTCACAAATAAAACCCACACCTGTTACAAGCAAACATGAGCGTCTCTGTGACACGCACATTTCAGAAGAAAAATGAGGGCAGCAAGGGATACAGACAACAGAGGGCATATGATTATTTATACGGTGAGTTACAGCTGCAAACCGAACTCCTATTTGACCATTTATAAACTCGGATGTTATGAGAAAGTACATATTGTGCCATTTGTTATTTAAAAAGGCTGTTGTATTAAACTTTGGGTGTCGGTGCTGCTTTAGACCCTGTATACACATTGTCAGCTGATGTGGATCACGCCAGGGAAAACTTTCGAGCTCATGCCTCAGTGGATCGAGTGGTAAGTTGAGAAACCCCCCAAAAGTAGCCTAATTAAGGAAGTAAATACAATTTTAAACAACTACAAACACTAGAAGAGCACAATCATGTTTCAGATATATGTAGCTAGAGTCCTTGAACTGCAGTCACCTTAGATTTTGTGCTGCTACTTCTGTGTAAACAATGGAGAACACAGTCTAAACAAAGTCGTTTTCCACTGCGAACTGAAGCTCAAGATTGTTGAACTGGACGGAGGGGAAACACGTTTAGCCAAAACATATGCTACACATGCAAGATTCTTGTTTTGCTATGTGGAAATAGTCTCATTAAAGCCTAACGTTACCCGTGAGAAAAAAAACTAAAAAAATTATAAAAAGTACATAATTGCTTATATTGTCTTTTGAATAGTGTATTGCCAGATTTACTGGCAAGCATTTATGTCAAACTAAAATATAGGCTAATATTTAATGTTTAAATATGCAAACATTATGTTATTAGAATGTATCTGATATTTCATATCTGTAACAATGAAGTTGCAATGTAGTAGGCCAATATATATATATATTGAATCAAGTACTTTACATGTGCTTCAGTATGTTAACCATCGCAGAAAAATAACTGTGCTGTACCACTTTAAATCATGACAAAATATTATTAAACCATAATAAATTAGTATAAAGATAAACTCAGTTTCCAGTCCACATGTAGCATGATTCCAATTTAAAAATGCATTTATCCAAGCGAGTTAAAACAACGTCATACTTGCAGTTTATTTAATGCGCACCCAAAAAACTGATTACACACAGAAATATTGAGCACTTCATTTTAGCACATGAAAAAAAAAGAAGATTGCAAATATCTCAGCATGTGATCCTTTTGGATTTACAGAAGATGAACAGCAAGTAAGCTATTGAGTTTTTACTTCCTTGGAAGAATTTATAAATGTAACATAAATAGGCTCATGCTGGTTAAATAGGTCTACAACTGTTTGGTTGACAATTGGATAAAATGCTGCAAGCCTGAACTACTAAATAGTTTTAGGTAATTAAAAGATAAAATGGAGAACCCTGCTGATACTTAAGTGGTTATTTTGAGTTATACTGGATTCTGATTGGTCTATTGATGCATTCTGACCTCTTAACAGTGAGCTACATTGTCCCTGGCAGCCTGTTTTCTACACTGTGCTGGTTTCAGGTCTTTCAAATCAAAACACAATTTCAACGCAAATCAATATTTCTGGTGCGTTTATTTATTAACCCTGTTTGTTAATCTCTCAGGACGATGTACAGTAGTCATTATCACATTATGAATTTTCTCTTGGCAGTCTGTCTACCAGTGAGAAATTAAAATGATGAGAAACTTAGAGCTTAACTAATTCCTCTGTGCTTCTGTGTCTTTTGTCTTTGTATCCTCAGGATAGTGCTAGTGAACAAAAAAATGTAATTGAAAATAATTAAAGGCTGACATTTTTGCTAAGCTTAGTTACAGTTCCCAGTGAGTCATTCAGAATGACTGTGTTGTGCTGTAATTCATTTATTTAAAAAATACGAGAAATAAAAACCCATTACCATTCTTTTGTGTCACACATCAGGAACCTTTAAAGACTCATACTGTGAGAAATGAAAATGTCCCTGATCTTTGGAAATAAAAAGTTTATTGTATGAAAACAGAAACTAATATTGAAAGGAAAGGTTGAGAGATGTTTCATTCTGTACTTCAAACTTTATAAATAAAAATACCTTTTTAAGATTAAACACAGTTGTGTTTTGTTTCTATCAGCGGCAAGTCCCAGAATTTAACTCCATGTTCAGTAATCTGCCACATCACCCCCGTTTCACCTTACGCCTGCAAGCCACTGACCCTGTGCCTGCGTTTATTGATCGGCATTGGCGGGGCTTTGCCGAGCAAAAGAGACAGACCCTGCAGCAACTGACAGGGTAAGATTCATAAATATGATATCGGATTGGCATGTCCAGGACATTTTGCACTCTAAACTCAAAAGAAAAGAAATATATTTTTTTGCATAATTATTATTATTATCAATTATCAAAATTATTTTTATTATCAATTTTTTGCATTGTGCTCAAAACTAATATACACTACTGTTCAAAAAGTTGGTGTCAGTAAGGTTTTTGAAAGGAATCTCTTACTTTCTGCACCATGCAAAGCTGAGAAAGAGTAGGAAACAGTAATATTGTGAATCACTGCAATATTAGTAGCTGTTTTGTATTTATATTTTCAATTGTAATTCATTACTGTGATGCAAAGCTGAATTGTAGCATCATTCCTACAGTCATCAGTGTCAAATAATTATAATAGGCTGATTTGATGCTCAAGAAACATTTCTTCTTATGATAAATATTAAAAAGAGTTTAATATTTGATACATTTTTGTGGAAATATTGATATTATTTTTTCCCAGGATTTTTTGAATAATTAAAAAATTTAAAATAAAAGCATTTATTTGAAAAATTGAGGTATTTTGTTAAATCCTTTCTGTCATTTTAAATCAATGTAATGTGTCCTAAATATATTCATTTCCAAAAAAAATAAGAAACCATACTGACCCCAAACTTTTGAGTGATAGTGAATGCTGTATTTTCCAATATGATTATTAATTCATTAATATTTGTATCTGTAAAAGGTTTGTGTCTCAGACACATAGACCAAACCATGCTGATGTGACAGGAGTGGAACGCTGGAAGTTTTTCAAACGGTAGGATATATAGAAGAAAATGAATGTGGATGCCAATAGAATTTTTTTTTATCAAAGTGTACAAATAAGAATAACATTTTTCCCTATTTTTTCCTCCATTTTCCTTCTCTCAGTCCTCTTAATCCTTCCTCTCAGCAGATTCCTCCTGATGTTGTATTTGCTTTGCCAAAGTAAGTCAAGTGGTGCTTGTCACTTCAGTCGTAAAGGAACACAACACTTTTTTTGAAAATAGACTCATTTTCCAGCTCCCCTAGAGTTAAACAGTTAGGTTTTATTGTTTTTGAATCCATTCAGCCAATCTCCAGATCTGGCGGTAACAGTTTTAGCTTTAGCTTAGCATAGAGATCATTAAATCTGATTATATCGTTAGCATCACGCTCAAAACTGACCAAAGAGCTTTAAAGAGGCGCAATGATATGAAAATAGTCCCCAGCAACTTCAGGTGCTGCGTAATATCTTTTTGCCTGTTGTAGCCAAAGTTCTTTGATTATTACGGTGGAATGAGACTATAGTTCCTAGTTATAGTGGTCTAGAAAATCTAAATTTTTCATTTTACGTCAGCCTTAGTACACGATGTACCTATAGAACGGTCAAGTTTTAAACAGGAAAAATAACGAAACTATTTGGTCATTTTTGAGCGTGATGCTAACAGTCTAATCAGATTCAATGATCTATGCTAAGCTACAGCAAAAAGTTCTCAGTCAGACCCGGAGACCGGCTGAAAGAAGAAAAAAAAAAAAAAACGGTAAAACTCAACTGTTTTACTCAAGGGGAGCTGTAAAAAGGGGCCTATTTAATAAAATAAATAAAAAAAGTGGTGTGTTCCTTTAATAGAGTTATTCATTTTATATGATCTACCAAAAATAGAACTTTTTACTTTCTTTCTATACGTTTGACCCTCTACACTATTTTTCTCACAGGTCTGACCTCCTTTCTGCTTTGGATGGAGATGAAAAACAGTCCCCCATTCCGTTCCAGCGGAGCGTGGGAGTTCAGACTGATTATCGGGAGAGTGAGACACAAACAGACCCCTTCACTCCAGACTATGCAGTTCGTCCAGGGACAGCCCCCCCTGAGCTGCTCACACTGGCCACACTCACATGGGGTAAACAGCACATAATATAATAACAACAACATAAAAAACATTTGCATGTGTAGCTTGAAGCATTGGTATTCACACAAATGCTGGGAGATGTTTTGAAACTAACAGTGGTTGTTTTCAGGTCGTGGGCTGCCTGCAGGTCTGGCAGAAGTTGAGATGATTGAGAGGGCAAGAATGAAGAGAGCTTGGGAGGCAACTCTGCCCCCGCTGAATGACCTCTCTCAGCTGGACAAGAGGAGAAGGATGATGGAAGAAATGGAGAGAAAAGAGTGGGCCTTCAGAGAAAAGGAGATAGAGAAGTTAGCACTGCTTATAAAAAAATAGTTTGACTAATTCACTCACACATTATTTGCGGTGGTTTCTCACACCGTCACAATATACTCTGCAGCTGGATGAGGTGGATATTTTCTGAAAATCCATTCTGAAAGGGGCTATTCATATAAATACTTGGCATATAAATATTTACTTGCTATTGTACACAAAAGCCCCCAATACTTGCCACGCCTCCAAGGTCTTCTGATTGGTCCGCTGTTTTGAAAGTGATGTTGATGAGCGGCAAAATGTGTTAAAGTTGAAATTCTTTTAACTTGGCTCAGCTTCTTTAAAGGAATAGTAATAGTAAGTACTGTCATTATTTACTCACTCACTTGTTGTCTTAAGACTTCTGTTAATCTTCGAAGCACAAATCAAGATATTTTTGATGAATTGTGACCCTCCCTTAGGTAGCAAAGTACTGTAATTAACATCATCGTTCTGAAACATAGCAAGGAGATTGATAAAATAATCCATGAGATATCAGGGGTTCAACCATAATTTTACGAAAACAACAAGATAACTTTTTAAAAAATATCTTCTTGCTAAAAATATCTAAATTTGTGTTCTGAAGATGAACAAAGGTCTCACAGGTTTTGGAACGACATGAGGGTGAGCAATTAATGACAGAATTTTTATTTTTGGTTGAGCTATCCCTTTAAAACACGGCACTTATTTGCGTTATGCTGCAGAAGACACAAGCGAATGGCCAAACAACTCCATCTATCACATGTTTACATAGTAAAACAATGGAAAAGAAGTAAATTGGAATGGAAATGTGTTTTGTGTGAACTACAAACACATTCATGTTGACTGTTGTTATTTGTCATTTTCTTTATTAGGCTGCAGGAGGCACGTTTGACTTTGCTGGGGCAGCTTCTGCGTCAGAGGGAGGAGAAGCAGGAGGAGGTCAAGATGGATCGACTGGACGTGTGCTTTTCCCAGCACCAGCTAGAGAAGGAGGCACGGATTAAGAAGATACGCAGTGACTACATCGTTTGTGAGGCCACAGTCAGATAAATCATCATATTTATGTTGCATTTAAAAGGGCTTGTCAGTATTCAAATAATCAGAATTTACATTTTGTGTATTTAGTCTAAAGCAATGTGTTAATGTGGTTGAAGTTTCAAAAAACACATACTGTACATTTTTGTTTCTTTTCTGATGCTCTGATAGCACTAAAGTTACCCTTCACTGATCAAAGCTTGCGTTTGAATAGTAAGAAGCAGGCTCTTTTATAAAGAAAGCATAACTTACTTAAAGGTTGTGAGTCAAAAGCGCCAGACTGTCCTTGCAGAGCTGGAATTGCTACACTTTATAGTGCGGGCTACTCTCCAGGTTGTAGGAGTCTGTCCTTCGTAAATACGCTGAACACACTCTAATATTTTTTTCTAGTTGTCCTCTTTTGGAAGCACAAAGAAAGTAGTTTTACAGCGACACACATCGTCTCCTAAATAGTGCCGCAGCAACACTACCGCTCTGTTTGCGTAAACATTTGGGTGGTATTTGAATATAAATAGAAAATTTGAAATTGCATCATATGACCCCTTTAGATAGTCAGCACATATTTGTACACATTTCTGTGCTTTCCGACCTGAAGCATAATCCACATCAATTGGGTAAATCAGAAAAAAAAGGTGTGTTTTATCAAATACTTTTAAAAATGCATGTTTCATGCAAAAATGCCATAGCTTATGACAGTGCTACATGAGTTAGCAGTGCCATCTAGTGGTTGTGTGGTAAACATCCTTGGTATCTTAGCTAGGGTTTGAGTTTAACACTGACAAGAGCAAAATATGAGCAAAATCTGCATTGACAAGTACATTAAACTGTGTTACTTGGTGGCTGGGGTGTATATCAAATGTTAAAGTTAGCAATTTAATTCCGTTACCTAACTATATATGTCGTCTGATGTGCTGCATTGAGTGTGACATTGTGTTCATTTATACGCAGGCAGCTCATGATCGTTTTCAGTGCTTCAAACATGACACACACTTCCCAGATTTCCTTCCCTAAACTTTTGGGAGAATGTTCAATATCTTCTTAACGTAAGAGAAGCTTTAAGGTCTCCCATGCAGTATTTTTTCGTGAAAATGTAAGCTAAAGTTGAATCTAAAAAATGGTAAAAATTAAATAACAGGCCTAGTAATACTACTAATAATAAATAGGTACTGTATGTGCTCATAATAAAATTATTACTATTACTGATATTATTGTGTGGTCATATTGAAAGGGGAAAAATAACATTACCTTACTTTTGTCTTTAGCTGATTATATGCTAGTATAATATAAAACATTAATAACAAGAATAACATTTATATACATTTTAGATCTTTCACTTCAGACCAAAAATGTTGATAACTGACTTACATGTCTACATACACACAGAAAAAGGAACCATTCTTACTGCCTTTTATATTTTGGGTTTTTTTTGTGAGGTATGATAAAAAAAACATAATTCCTACAAAATGAAACAACAGGCGTATACAAACTGACATAATTTTATCATTTTCCTGTTTCTCAAAGCATTGCGGAAGCTGCTGGCAAAACGAAGGAATGTGGAGGGAAAGCTGGAGAGACGTGATATTATAAAGGATTACTCAGATTATGGTTTTCAGACATATGCACCTCGGTCACGGATTGGCCAGATCTCTAACCGAAATTCCAACCGCAACGTGGTCAAGAGTCACTTTCTCAGAACTTATGAAGGTCTGCTTCTGTTTGCAGAAGTTGTTTTCCTAATGACTGTTCAGGATGCAGTAAAGTTTTTAGTTAATCATTTTTTTATTCATTTTGTTTGAGACATATTTACTAAGGTGCAGATTACATTTTTACTCTAATACCTTTCTTTGTTTAGTATATTCTGTATAGCCTGGAGTGATATCTCAGTGTTTCTCAGGTCTGTTAGAACTGGAGACAGGTCTCTCTCCATCTGTCATGGAGCCTAGATTCAAAGCACCGAGACCTAAAGTGACTAAAAGCTTCATCACACGCTCAGCCCGTAGAGAACTAGAGCTCATGAAGACTCATCAGGTAATGAACAGCTGGGTGCCTTTCACACTTAATCTGACTGTGGGAGGAGGTGTATGAAGTGACAGATTTTCCCCTGAGCTCTCGTTTCCCACTAGGCTCTGAAGGAGAAAAAGGGCCACATGGTGGAAAAAAAGCCTCTGCGGTTCCTTTTTAAAAGGGAAAAACCTGCTCCACGACCTCCGACCCCTGCAGTGGAAGACCCCCCAGAGGTACAGCCCACGTTCATGCTGTAGTATCTGTAGATCTAGCATTTGCTGAGAAAGTGTGCAGTTTGCAAGTCAAAACGTGCCTGTACACAGGGCAGCCCGTAGGTAGAAGCACACCTCTGTGATTCTCTAAACTTATAGGTTGCAGAAGTTTCTGATTGATTCAGCAAAGAATAAAAATACTTTGTGCCAAACAATGTTGGGATTATTTTAGTGAACAGATTTATCAGATTTCCTAATATACTTATTAACTACATACAGTTCACTTCAAGTTTAGTTTTAAGGATATTTTTGTTCACTTTTTGTGGAGTATTACTGATATACATGTACTTTCACTTACTCACAACTTCAAGGAAAAGTGTGTATACTTTCATGACTGTATTTCCTAAAACACAGCTATGATGCTTTACAAATGATGTGTTGACTAATATGCAAAATACTGTTCAAAATGTTTGATTTTAATTTTTCAACTGTGTTGAGTAATTCAATTTTACATTTAAAGTTGATACATGCTAAATGTAGTAAACTGCTTTATAATAATCAGAATTAGAAATGAGGACTTGCAAATACATTTAAATATGTTGCATGCAAATTTCAGAAGGTATTACGATACATTTTATTTTAGTATTCTTGTCTTATAATAATTACTTATTTCTAAAGTGCATTGTTTTTCATAACAGTAAGATTGTGTTTCAAGCTTTTAAAAGAACTACTGCTCTAAAGTGACTTTCGTTGAATGGTTTATTTGGTCATACTCTTTCCATGATGCATTTATCATTCTGAAATATCAGTGTTATGTCTGTTACAGGGAGATGAGGAACTGGAACTGGCCATTATCTTTATGCAGAAAGTGCTCAGAGGAAGATCCGTGCAGAATCAGGTAAGGCTCGATGGGTGAAGCATGCCTTTCTAACTGATGGCGTGTTAAGTCATTGATGTGAATGGATAACACCTGATGGTTGGCAGATGTTCGAAGGAAAAGAGAAACGGTTGGAACTGATCCAAGAACTGCGCACCACCCACGCACTGCAAAGGGAGGAGCAGGACAAGAAGGAGGTGGAAAAACAGGTCACACTTGCCCTGCAGAAACAGAGAGACATCCAGTCTGAAAGAGTAAGACCAGAGATGTAATGTTTAAGATATGAAAATAGGCACCTGCTGTAGCATGTGAACTTTGACTGATAAAACTACGTGCTTATCTCAGTACAATCAAAATTCAAAACATTAGCACTGCTTGTACCATAGATGTTTTTAGGCTTAGCACAGGCATTATTGTGAAGAGTCAGAGCTTCCCGTTTTAAAATGAAGCTGTTCTATGTACTATGAAACGATTTTCAGAATTTTTCTGTAATGTTCAGAACTCAAAACCCTCCCTCCAGTAAAAGAGTTTCTTCATTGGAACAGATTTGAAGAAATGTAGCACTACATCACCTACTGTATGGATCCTCTGTAGTAAATGGGTGATCAAACAGCTGATAAAAACATCACAATAATCCACATGTTATCCATACCCTTCCAGTCCAGTCCATCAGTTAACATCTTATGAAGTGAACACTTGTGTTTGTAAGAAACTAATCCATCAAGGCATTTTAAATGCAAACCATCACTGTAGTCATAATAGACTACAATGTCACCTTTAAACTGCTTCATTTGTGCATATTTCTTTCCTGACATTACTTTCCATAACATTTGCACTAGGGAAAGCAATTTTACATGATTTAGATGACTGGAAGCAATGGTTTAAACCTAAAAATATCAAAAAAATAGATTTTTTTTATAACAAATATGTAGTATTTTGCTTTGCAAAAAGTTAGTTGATGGACTGGAGTCGTGTGGATTATTTGTGGGGGGGGGTTTTCAACTGGTTGAACTCTCATTCTGAAGGCACGCATTCACTGAAGAGGATCCATTATGATGTAATGATACATTTTTAGATGGATCTTTAATATCTTGTACTAAAGTAAAATCTCCAACTCCCTTATCTTGCTGTCTTTCTCTCAGGAGTCTCAGACTGAGTCCTATATTGCTGGCCTTTCTGGAGGAGTGATAGTGGACATGCTGGACTTTCTATCTAATGAGCTGGTCCGGCTCCAGGAGGAAAGGCGTATCCATGCCTTAACCCTATTGGCTGAGAGAGATCGTCGTATTTGTGAGGCTGAGGAGAGTGGAAGGCGGCAGATAGAGGAAAGGAGACGCAGAGAGGAGGATGAGATATTTAAACAGGTCACTAAAACATCCATCTACTATAAATCTCACAGTACCATTCTTAAGTTTGAGGAATTTTATATATATTTTTTTATTAATAATTTTATGTAGCAAGGATGCATTGAATTAATCTAAAAGGACATTTATATTATTAACATTTCTAATTTAAATTCGTTAATTTCCAATTTAGGTAAATGCTGTCATGATTTCCTCAAAAATATTATGCAATAACTGTTATATATATATATATATATATATATATATATATATATATATAAATAATAAGAATAATAAATAATGCTTAAACAGCAAATCATTATATCAGAATGATTACTGAAGGATACTGTGACACTGAGCACTGGAGTAATGATTCTGAAAATGAGCCTTTGCATCAGAGTAATAAATTACTTTTCAGGATATATTTACACAGACACAGTAATTTTCAATTGTAATAACATTACAGTTTTTACTGTATTTTTGAATCAAATAAAGGCAGCAAGTAAGCATAAGAGACTTCTTTCAAATTCTTTAAAAAAAAACAACTTTAAACTTCTGAAAGGTAGTGCATGTTTGTTTAAATGCATGGTTTATTTTTATTGATGAAGCACATTGCCCCCAAATTCTTTAATAATGTCACAAGGCAATCAAAATTAATCTTGCATTTTTAAAAAATGTGTGCTCTTGTCCTGTTGTGCACAATTTCATGTTGTACTGCAGTAGCTTTGCGATCTTTATTTTCTCTATCAAGATCTCTTATTCATTTGTATATCATTTGGTATCAGGTGGTCAAGGTACATCAGGACACAGTAGACATGTATCTGGAGGATGTCATCCTGGGCTCCATTAATCAGACAGCTGATGCTGAGGCCAGAGAGGAGATTCATCGCAAGGCTGAGGAGCTCAACAACATCACGTATGCCATGGAGGAGACGTACGTTCTTGCTCTTGAATGCTGTGACATCTAATTAAACCAGATCTCAAACCTAAACGGCTTATTGTTGACGAAAAAACTCTAACTCTTCAGCAAGGTCAAAAGGTTTTGAATTATCAAAATAAAACACTTCACTGAATGATCCTGAAGGAAAGCGATCGTTTATAAATGCACCTTTAGATATGAATGTGTATGAAAGATTCTCTCAGCGCTGTACTGACATTCAGAGACTGTAAGACATGTTTGTTACTGACAGTTACTTACGTCAGAGGTTTTATTAGATTCAAGATCATTGTTGAGCTGCCAAGGATGTGAATCACTTGAGAAAAGCTTTTAATGCTTTTTGTTATTATAACCTTGAACTCTCTATACATTCACAATACCCTTAAATATGATGTAAAGATGCGATTGTCCATCCCGGTCCTCCCGCCCCACTAATCTGCACATTTCGTATGTTTCTCTTGTCGCTTGAGACATTCGTTCTATTTGAAGGTATGCGCACTACGAAGTGGACATCACCGGATATTCCGCCATGATTCCACTTCGAACTCGAACTTATGCGTTCCATTCAAAGTGCATTTAAGTGTGCGAGACGTAATGAGCTGATTATCAGAATCAGGTGCGTTAACAAAGAGAGACATGCAAAATATGCAGAGCGGTGGGGCGCGAGGACCAGGATTGAGAACCACTGGTGTAAAGACAGGCCATATAAAATAAAAACCTTGATAAAATAGTAAAATAATGCATGTAAGGTGCACATAAGACGATCCAATTTCCGTCTTGAAAATAAAATATACAAACTCATGCTTAGATTTGTCTAAAGGACGACTTCCGCTCATTGTCCTCTTCCTGTGTAAAAACTCTGCAACATTCGAACTTACTTACCCTGCGAGAAACAATGCTACTGTACAGCATAGGAAATATAAAATATGTATGAAATCTGTGGCTATATGTTCTTTCCCTCAATAAATGATAAAATATGGATGCCACTAGAATCAGATACTGTGCGTTGGCAGCCATTCAACTGAACTAATAAACACTGTATGACCAAGTCACAGAGATCATTGCTACATGTCCTTTAGCGAGGCTTGCCAGCGTTGGCTGTTTTCGAACATTTCCTGTGTCACAAACAGAATGAATCTGCTCTAATCGGCCGGTGTTGTGTCTTTTTTTGTCTGTGTATACGTGCAGGAGGAACAGTCAGCAGTCTGAAGAGATTGTGGCAGAGCTCATCTACAGATTCCTCATTCCTGAGGTTCAGAAGATTGCTGTCAGAGAAAGAGGTGGGTAATTCAATCTGGCAGATAATCACTAAAATAGTTAGTCATTAATGTTATTATCTACTTAACCTGTACTATGTATAAGATGTACAATGTTGTTTTTCTGTGGAACACACAGGAATAAAAGGAGCAGAATGTACCAAGTTGCTCTTCTAGATACAATGAAAAGAGATGCTTACTAAGAACGTTAAGCAGATGTGGCAGCGTCTTTTGCAGTAGCGTCTCAGTTGGAAATATCAGTTTACATTTCCAAACGTTATTTTTGTCATTTATTGTAATAATGCTGTGAGATTATACAACAGCCAGTGCTCCACACAGAGATCTTATCCGATCATCATCCAGTCTGTCTGGAATCACATGAAGTACCAGAACAAACTGAGACAGACTCAATCCAGAAGAACTGTGGCAACGTCTCCAAGATGCTTCAAGAAAACCTACCTGAAAAGCCACAGTACTGTTCAAAGTTTTAGACAGTCGTGTAAAAATGCTGTAAAATGAGGATGCTTTCAAAAATAATGCTATAAATAGATAATGATAAATGATAAAAATAATGTTCGGAAATGTAAACTGATATTCCCAACTGACACGCTACTTCAAAAGATAGAAATAATAACCCACTTCAAACCATTTTTTGTTGCTGAAATGCTAGTGGCCTAAGACTTTTTGTTTACATAATATTTGCGTGTGTACGGTGCATATTTAATTTATTTAGATATATATATAAATTCGCGCGCACACACACACACACACACACACACACACACAGTATATACAGTATCTTGAAAAAAAATCCTACATTAGTCTTCGGTTTAATTCTGTAAAACTGGTATTGAAACATTACAATAAGTACTTCACCTTCGAGTGACATGAGGACAAGTAGATGAAAGCACTGTGTTTTTATCCAGTACTAAAGCATATAATGGCGCTTTTCCACTGCATAGTACAGTACGGTACGGTTCAGTACAGCTCACTTTTGGGGGGTTTTCCACTAGTAAGAGTACCTGGTACCTGGTCCTTTTTTTAGTACCACCTCAACCGAGTGTAATAAAAGCTGGTCGTGCTTAAAAACATAGCCATTTTCTGAAGGTACAGACCACACAAATACAGAGATCAAAGCCATAAATGAATAAACAAACAAACAAAACAATACAGTGTTCATTGCAAGCAAATAAGGCATTTGTAATTTATTTAACCTTTGTTCCTGGTTTGAGGATGAGTTCATGTTACACAACCTGTCTACAGTAATTTGGCTCCTTTTATCAAGTGGCAACTACTACTCAACTCTAGGTGGCACTATAAGAAGTTTCTTTGTGTATTGCCAGTAGCTGTGTAGCTTAGAAGCTAAGCAGATTTTTTCTCTCTAAATGCTTATGGGGCAAGTCTAGATGCATATCACTTTCCACATTTTTTGTTTGCGTATGAAAGTGGTTTTTCAGGTTCTGTTTGCCACTGAGAACAAACCTATGACCCAATATTGGCCCACCGTTTAAAAAAACTCTTTAAAAATGTGCTCTTTGCTTATTATCTTATAGTACACCAAAGCCAGAGAAGGCATCTGCAAGCAGCTCGTTCGGTCATCAATAGCAGCCCTGGGTCTTCTGTGGTCTCCCAGCCCCCATCTCCATCAGACAGAGCCTCCTCAGCAGTCTTGAATGACATACTCAGCCAAGTAGAGGAGGCTGTTCCCAGAACTGTGACCCCAAGAGACCCTGGACCAGCACTAAACAATCTGACCAGTGATCCAACAGCAGACGCTCCCAACGGGAATGGAAAACATGCAGATTAAGCCCATGAGCAGTAATAAAAACAAAAAAACATTACATTCTTGACCTTTGCTATTGTCATATTAGTGGTTTGTATTTGTTGTCGTGATAGCTGACTTGATTTTTCCTAACGTACTTATAGAGACAGGAAGAGTGAATGAACTTTGAAAGAAGAGTCCAAAGTTCATGGTTACACAATAAAACCAGCATTTAATTTCTTCGTAAGTGCCACTTTTTCTCATTAACGATGGCACGCATCAAAAGTAAAGCATAGCTTAAAAGCAAAGACTCTCAGAAATCATTTTCATGTGTATAGGAAAAAAAAACTTCCATCAACTTCCAACTTCCAAAAAAAAAGACCATCATTTGAAACAATTTCAGGCCTTTTCCTCTGATCATTAGGTCCATTAGATCCTGTCTGAGAAATGGACCATATCTCCAGAAATGATAGACAGAATGATAAGGGATTTATTAGGCGTATTACCTTGTTTTTGCACAGTTCAGTCTGTGGATCTGTAGATGTTCCTTCTTAAAATAACTCAAATTCAAGTGTTGTTGTACCTAACTTAAACTCGTTCACATTTACATGAAAGCTCAAATTTCAGTCCTACAATCTTGTCTTCTGACTAAATGTTTAAATGATCCATAATCTGCTCTGCAAAGCACAATACATTTAACTAAACAGGCACAAAGAATAAGTTGAGCTTTCTTCAGTGTGAGTCGAAGGCTGTTTCACTCTTGTTTCTTTGGCAGTAAGAGCAGAGGCGGACAAAGTACACAAATCCATTACTTGTCAAATCTTACTCCATTACAAGTTGTCAACAAAAACTTTTACTTAAGTGAAAGTATAGATGTACTAATCAGAATTGAGTTATTGAATATTTTTTTCTTGGAAATATCTGTTATAGGCTAATGATCAGGATTAGGTGCGTCTACACCCTGGTTAATCAGCTATAATTTCTCACTGATTTTAGGCATACATTTTGGGTAGGGACGTGATGATCCATGATTAACCAAAGATGTTGATCTAAGATGTTTTACTTGGCAAAATCACGGCGAACTACTTGCAAAAGCTCATGCCTCCGAAGCAACCTACAGAATGCACTGACTAGCTTGTAATATCTGTGTAATAAAGAGCTTTTATAAATGTTACAAAATAAAAGAAATCAAACAACTGAACATATTTTGGGGGAAAAAATGACTCATTATCAATTTCTTATGAGTAAAATATCTCAGAAGGATATTTCCGTTGTTATTCACAAAATTGAGCACCCCAGGGTGAACATGAAATTATTCAGCCCTGGCTTCCTGTTTCACAGGAATATAAATAGGAGAGAGAACAAGAACACAATTCCCTCATTCATCCATCACAATGAGAAAAATGAAAGAATATATTTCTGATGCAGAGCAAAAGATTATTGAGCTTCATAAGTGAGTAAAGTGGCTTTAACACTCTTACCCACCATCACAAAACAGCATGGTAGTGTTCTTACACATCAAAGTGTATTCATTCCTCCACATTTGAATCAAGTGTACAGTGAAATTTCTTTAATCAGAAAAAAAAAAAAAAAAATTAAACCAATAATCCAACCTGCTAACTCAACTACACAACCATAGCTAGGCCTATATAACCGCCCAACAGGAACACTGCCTTACTTGTCAGCAAACAATTTTGTTTTAAAAACAATGATACTGTCTCTTATCACCGATAGGCTGTCTATCACCTGTAAAACACCAATCACACTTACAGGAAAAAATATTAATTACCCACTGTCTTTAAAGCTGCTACATCTTATTTCTACTTTGAGGACATTGGTAGAAATGTAGTGGAGTGAAAAGTACAGATACTCAAAAAGTGTACAATAATCAAGTAGATGTGCATCTCTACTGTCCTCCTCTGAGTAAGAGTAGCTTGCTTTTCTAAATTCAGCCATTGTTAAAATGTAGTGTGATGATGAATATAAAAGGTCAAAGTGTACACCTGAAAAAGGTCAAAGTGAAAATGGATACTTGAAACGTTCGTGGCCATAAACCTCAAAAGGCAAGACATTATACATATGTGACCCTGGAGCACGAAACCAGTCTTAAGTCGCTGGGGTATATTTGTAGTAATAGCCAAAAAAATACATTGTATGGGTCAAATTTTTTATTTTTATTTTTTATTTTTTGGCCAAAATCCTTAGGATAGTACATAAAGATCATGCTCCATGAAGATATTTAGTCAATTTCTTACTGTAAACATAACATTAAAACTTCATTTTTGATTAGTAATATGCATTGATTAGATCTTCATGTGAGAACTTTAAAGGTGATTTTCTCAGCATTTAGATTTT